>MU132289.1:16116-45881 GCA_015039395.1 Ceratobasidium sp. AG-I | reverse complement strand
TCGCTGAAGTATTGTACCTCAGGATCCTTTCATTTGACATTCAACTATCCGCGTAAGTTCCTATACATGAGTTTACAGAGTTCTGCTTAAATCAGTTGTTCCACTTAGGAGAACCTTGATATTGATGCGGTTTGTTTGGCCAAAGGTTTGTTCACAACAAACCACTGACATGTTCTATCCTCAGACCCACCCGGATGACCACATCTGGCACATACTAGATCTAGTCGGAATGAAAGAGGCGATTTCAGCACTAAAAGATAAACTAGAGACTGTTCTTGAGGATTCTGTTGGATTATCGCGAGGGCAGGTATGGTTAGAACCTGTGGTCCAAAACTTTGTTTAATCATTTTACTTTTTGTTTACAGCGGCAATTGACTTGTCTGGCACGTGTGTTTTTGCAAAAGCGCAAAATCGTCATTTTAGACGAAGCCAGCTCCAGGTATGTGCCCAAAGATTATGCTGTGGTTTATTAGTTAATCTAAGGTACTTTATTTAGTATGGATGTCGAGACGGATGAAAAGGTTCAGCGCGTTATTTCCGAGCATCTCAAAGACTGCACCGTCCTCGCTATTGCACATCATATTTGTAAGTGAAATTGTTGTCCAAAAGCATAATTGGCACATTTAACGCCGCCTTTCCATTCAGCTACCATTGTTAACTTTGACCTCGTGATGGTTCTAGACGGTGGAGAACTTGCTGAGACCGGTGATCCCCGTGCGCTTTTGAAGACGGAGTCCAGTCGGTTCGCAAAATTGGCAAAAGGTCAAGGAATTGCTATTTGAGTCACTGGGAGTCGTACTAGCACGTGTTGAAGTGTTGTGTGTTTCTCAGAACTGGAAATGTGCTCACCTCCGCAGGCTACCTTGAAAATTAGGAATTACTGTTTTCTGAATTACTGCATTACCCTGAGTGCGATACCGCCAAACAGCTTCCCAGGCAGCCGAGCAAGCCAGCAGGTGCCGATGAACCGCCCAGCCGAATGTGGACACATCTTGAGAACTGCTGGGACCTATGATCTGATTGCTTGGCTGAACGCGGCTTCTATTTTAGGTGAGTTTTGCGAGTTGCGATACAACAAATATAGCTATGATTTTTTAATGTTAACTCAGTTGCAAAGGACTCCTGTTTGAGTAATTGACCATAGGACATGCACTTTAAGTGTTGAATAATGTTCAAGAGCGTTGGGTTTGTGAACCAGCATTTAAACTTATCTGGTCTCATAGCTCCTGGGCTTTACCCCCATCTTACTGCGTGGTTTGACTTGTATGCTAGTTATATTTGAACTATCATATGTAGCAAATGTTGTTCTTGGCTTATATATGGCTTGGCAATGAATATAATAACTACAAGCAGGCCGCGGGAGAAGAATCAAGTCAACAAATTAGTATCAAACATTTATCAAACCAGAGCAGCGGTAAATATGACCAATGACTGTGTGGCTGTGTGTCACCCTTGACAACTCGAACAAACCACGATCTGCTCCGCCCCATTATCCATTCTGGAGCGGAGATATTCTAACGACTGGAAACATATTCTCAGATGGATGGACGAGACTCAGCACCCCTTCTAACAAGGTGGATCGTAGGAAGTGGCGTGCGCTCGATTGCCATATCACACGATGGAACCCGTTTAGTCTCCGGCTCTACCGATAGCTGCATTCGCATCTGGGATATACGTAGTGGCACTATCTTACATGGTCCTCTGAAGGGCCGCTCGGATTGGATTCGATCGGTAACCTTTTCACCTGATGACTCCCGTATCGTCACCGCTTGGGAAAAGGGGACCATGTGTATCTGGGATGCAGTCACCGGCTCTCCTATCGGCGCCCCACTTGAGGGACATACCAAAAATATTTTATCACTGGCGTTCTCGCCCGATAGTAGCTATATCGCCTCTGGCTCGGCCGATCGGACGATTTGTATCTGGGATGCACATACCGGCGGGTTGATAGGCAATCCGCTACAGGGGCATACCAGTGCAGTCGAAGCAGTGATGTTTTCACCCGATAGCTCAGTCATTGTATCTGGTTCGAGCGATCGTACTATTCGCATGTGGGACGCACGCACGGGGGCTTCTTTGGGCGAGCCGCTTACAGGGCATGACGGTGGTGTCTACTCGGTTTGTTTCTCGTCCGACGGTTCTCTTATCGTCTCGAGTTCTGGCGACAAAACTATCCGAATATGGGATGTGCGCTCCAGATCTCCCGTAGGCGAACCGCTCGCAGGACATGTTGACACAATACGATCGGTAAAATTCTCACACAACAATACGCGCATCGTCTCTGGTTCTTCTGATCGAACCATTCGCGTCTGGGACGTTCGCACGAGGGCCCTTATTGGGGAGCCGCTCGAAGGACATTCTAGGGTGATCTGCTCAGTTGCATTTTCGCACGATGGATCTCGTATATTTTCTGGCTCCTGGGATGGGACTATCTGTATTTGGGAAACACCACAAGCCACCTCGTTTGATATGGTATCTAGCAAGATGGCGAGTACAACTCGCTTTTGTAGCTGTTATTGAGCTCATAACCTGCCTTGGGTGCTCTTCTAGTCCGCACAAGAAATGTTCGATTCTCTTGTGAGCCACGGGTGCACCGACCTATCGACCGTAATAGACCCTGGCCGTTTCTCATCAGGGGCAATTGCCACGGGGGGCTTTGGCGATGTGTGGCAAGCGTACTTAAGGGATGGGACCCTCGTCGCGGTCAAGTGCCTACGACTTCATATGCTTCTCGAGGGAGATCAAAAGGGAATGAAGGTAAGTAAATTTGATCATTCTTTCGCGCTGTACACCAATACTGATAACGAATGATAGCGTGCGATGCGAGAACTATATCATTGGTCCAAGGCCCGTCATAAAAACGTTCAAGAGTTACTTGGTATAGTTATGTTCCAAGGCCGTCTTGGGATGGTATCGCAATGGATGAAGCAAGGAAATCTAAGTCAGTATATTCGAGATCACCCTGACGTTGACCGGTATGATTTGGTACGTAGAGATCTAATTTCTTGTGCCACGCTTAGAAGGTGCTCACTCAAATGCAATCAGTGTTTACAAGTTGCTACGGGAGTTTCTTACCTGCACGGTATCGGAATGGTCTGCCCGATTAACCCTTGTCACCGGCATTTTACTGACGCATTTCCTAGGTGCATGGCGACATCAAGGCGGTACGTATACGTTCGTCACTAAATATTCCCTGACTCACGCATCAACTGTCCATGCCCCCGCGGGTTCTAGCTTAATGTTCTCGTGTCGGCTGACGGCGTCGCAAAAGTCAACGACTTTGACTACTCCATCCTATCTGATAGCACACTTCGATTCTCCCAAACGACGAAGACTGGTGGTGGAACCCTTCGCTGGATGGTAAGGAATTCAGGTGGACGTGCTTTACTCAGCTAACGAGATCATAGGCGCCTGAGCTACTTCAGCATCAAGAGGAAGGTTGCCCTCCGATTACACGAAATAAACAGTCTGACGTATATGCGCTGGGAATGGTATGTCTATGCATATCTTTACCTACACAAATGTACTCAACGTAATTTTTCAAGACAATGCTGGTAGATATACCTCACGATTCAGACCAACAACCTGCCTAACGGATTGTAGGAAATTATCACGGGCAAGGTTCCCTTCGACGAGTATAATAACGAGATGGCGATCTACGGCGTGATATTCAGAAAGCAGCCTCCCCGTCGGCCCAAAGAGCTACCAGAGGACAACAAGAACGCAAATCAGATGTGGGAGCTGCTTATCAAATGCTGGGACCACGATCCTTCCGCTCGACCGCCTGCGTCATTTGTGGTGCCTTTTGTGAGTGACGTTCTTTCTAATAGAACGAGCCATTGTTTGACTAGTATTGATTTACTCAGATGGAGGTTTTTGTCATTTAACTTCGGGTAGTTCCTAGAGACTGTTGCTATTGCTTAGAAGACTCATACAACTCACGATGTCTTGTATACATGCGCTCCGTTCGATTGTAAGCTGAAAAAATGTAGTAATAATCGCGCATGTGATTAACCCGAATCTCGACCATCCGACAAACGCGAGAAGGTCAACGAATGCGTACATAGGAAACAAGTTCGTCTGTCAAAGCTATTGAGGAATTTAATAATCGATCGAGATCTAGTACAATATCAAATTCACCTGGGTGGCAACTGCCTTTTGCTCCAGCTACGTTGATCATCGTTTGCAGTAATGCTGCCACTATGCCGGGTTATCCACTACCCATCTTCACTAGTTACAGAAATTAAGCGTGGTGAATGTGAATGGTCACTCACCTTGGTTAGTTTACTGTATCCTAAATTCTGTCAAGTTCGTAACTTGATCACTTTGTTTTTGTTCTTGGCCCACCCGAGTAACGTAACAACAACAAATCCAGAAGAACGGTAATAATACTGGTCGTGGTGTATGTACAGTGCTTAAAAAAATGCCGTGCACTCCACGATTCCATACACTCTCAGCTCCACAGGGTTGTTTACCTGACTGTCCCATGGAAACCGGCGCACGTGATTTGCCACCCAGCTTTTGACTCCCTAGCATCTCCCCCCCTACCTCGTGTATTTCTTTTCTCTGTGTCTGTGAGGATGCAATAAAACTTGCGTAAATCCGTTCTCAACCCTGGTAAATCGGATCCGAATTTCCCTCTTGGTTGCCCCGGGGTCGATGCAGCTCACATAGTTGACGCTTGTCGTTCAACATCCGGGTCGCGGCGTGAATTCATTGGTACAGCTCGTGAATTAGCCACTTCAAAATTTGTAGTTCTCCATGGAAGGACCAAACTGACTGGTTGAGTTCTCTCTCGGGTACTACCAACCTGCATATGTGCGTTCCTGTGCCGTATATGCGTATCCCATAGGACTTTCAAATAACATATAGCTGCTACCGAGCGCTACTATCATTGATCTGGAGACTTATTACAATCATTGAACACATGTATGCGCTCCTGCGTGCGTTTTTAACATTTCAATTTTTGGCTGAGAGCGTCAAGAATACTTCGTTGAAGATGACCGAAGAGTCTTAAATACATCATTTCAGCGACAGTGCCCATATATTACGCGTTCCCGCATCTCCTGCAAAATGGGATGAGGAACTGGTACAGTTGTATACCTGCGGTGGCGAGTCACGCGCGCCGGTTTCCGTGGGAAACAACCCTGTGGAGCTGAGACTGTACGGAATCGTGGAGTGCACGGTATTTTTAAAAGCACTGTAATACCCCTGTCGTGTCTCACTGTACGGTGAGCCAGAAATTGGGACATGAATTGGGTAATTAGATCACCAGGAACGCCTATAGCTTTCTGGAACATTTTGCAATAGCGCCGGTTGCTGTACGGGGTCGTGGCTTTCGAGGGCAATGGGGAGGATTGTATTAAATAGCGCCCAACAGAGCCTCGGCCGGGTATAGTAATTCAAGTTTTTTGTTGGATACAAACAAGTCATTCAGTCCCCTGGGGTCCTTGTTGATTGATGTAATGGTATTCGTTTGACGTACAGCCTGGTCGAGCCCATGATTGGCGCTGAGATATGCATGCGCACACCGCAATCGTATCAGAGCTAGGCCTGCTATAAGGATAGGCTAATGCCCCGATGGTCTTGGCAAAGTTCCGGCTGGTGGATTCAACAAGCCGGCTGATGCTCGACCGATGTATTGCATATACTTAGGTCTAGGCGGACCCGGTCTGTAGCCAACCGCCCGCTGTCTAAAGAAATCGAGACAAGCCTCCAACTCGCAAAGCCTGGTGTTATATCGTGGAAACTTCTATTCTATACACTCTAGAAGAGGAATGGAGCGCCCAAAATAATTTCTTATCCAAATGTCGCAGACACGTGACTAGTTGTCGCCTGAGAGGGAGACTTCAAGACTGAGGCGACGACACTGCCAACGATTAACTTACGGGCGCCAATAGTCAGATCCCAACCTGTCCGCAGCAACACCGCCCATACTAGTTCAAGTAAGGTACCAAAACACAGAAACAATGAAGGCTTTCTGCAGCGAACTAGAATACCATAGCAAACCCCGCGCATACACGCGTCTAACTACTGTAGGTTGTTCCGAGCTAGCTCATGGATCCCAGTGCCCTACAACCAATTTTACTGTACAAGCTCCCCAGAAAAGACACCCTAAATCGCCATGCGGTCACTTCCGATGCGCTGAAAATAGGAATAGATCTTTCGGTCTCCCTACCTGCATTTTTGGTCATTTTCCAGCAATTCCACATATGTGAGCCTTCCATTACACACAGGCCGCTTTCAATCGGGCAACCTGTCTGACGGACCGAAGGGTTATCGTATAAAGCAAGCCGGGATGAGTGGTCTTTCGGAGCAGCGCATATCGTACCTCATCCTGCTTGCTTCCACATATTCACTGACCTCCAGTACTCTTTCGATCAATGTCTGCTCCCGGCGATCCCTCTGCTGGGATACCACCCCCTGTACAGAATTTCCTAGCCCTGGTTAACGGGCCACCGGGTGTATACCTAGATGGTGAGCACCATGTATTTGATGTATGTGTTCAGCTCGCTAAGCGACGAATACACCAATATCCGTAGATCGCACAGGAACTCTCAGCAAAGTCTTGAGCTTTATAGCGCAGTTACCTGCTGATTCGCCTCTCACCAAGCGTTTGAATAACGCAGTGATTCAGTTATTGTTCAACACAATCCCCAGCCCTCCAGTTACTTTGTTAGGGCCAAAGTATCGATATCGCCATGCCGATGGTGGACTGAACAACCCATTCAACCCAGATTTGGGCCGAGCTGGAGGAGCCTACGCTCGAAGTGTCTCAAGCCGTCAAAGTCTCTCACCTTATGGTCTCCCTGCAGCGAGCTTAGTATTCGACGAACTGTTGCGAGCGCCCAGTGTAAGATATTTTTCACTGCTGCTGCCGACAAAATCACTTATTCGGTTCTGACCTGCGGTTAGAAACGAGAGAACCACCCAGGCGGGAACTCGGCTTTGACGTTTGCATTTGCATCACTTGTTACACATTCTCTTTTCCGCACGGACACCGACTGGAACACAAACAAAACATCCTCTTATCTTGATTTGTCGCCGCTCTACGGGTCGAACCAAGAAGAACAAGATGCGGTTCGGGTTAAGGACGGACGTGGATTGCTTCACCCAGATTGCTTCGCGGAATCGCGCCTCACCCTCTTGCCTCCTGCTGCTAGCGCTTTGCTGGTCATATGGAGTCGTAACCACAACTATATTGCCACAAATCTCTTGAAAATCAATGAGCGTCAAAAATGGACCGACCCTCCGCCATTGGAAGCCAATCCTACACAATTCAAAGCCGGCTCCGCGCCACCGAAAGCCGATCCTAGAATGCAACAAGACGATGAGATCTTCCAGACTGCCCGCCTCATAAACTGCGGATCATTTATGTCAGTAATAAGTGAGTACAATTCTATATTGCTGCTTTAAAGGCGTTTTCTCTTATCAACTATATAGTGGGGGATTACGTCGCCGGATTTCTTGGTCTCGGGCGCGATGGAATCACGTGGTCTATGCAGCCTTTCGACGTATGTCACGATTTCGTTTATGCTCTTATTGTCTATTAAAGTTCAATTTGCTATTTTTGCAGCCTATTACAACCGACAATGGTTTCCCGGTCAGCCGTGGACAAGGAAACCAGGTCTCAGTAGAATTCAACCTCCTATATAGGTGGCATGCAGTCTCATCAGAGTATGTTCGATTGTACTGGTATTTTATCACGATAATTCTAATGATTGTGTTAGGAAAGACCAAGAATGGACTGAGGGCCTTTTCAACGAGCTTTTCGTAGGAAAGCCCTTCGACGAGATCGAAATTGAAGACTTCAAGTCCGCCATACGAGAGCTTCATTCCGGCAAATTGCCTGCCAAGGCTGACCCCAAGTTGGTTATTGAACGTGATCCTCGAAAACGTGAATTCGGCGGACTCAAACGGGGTGCGGATCATCGATTCTCCGATGCAGGCATTGCGAATATTCTGCAGGACGCAACAGAAAGTGCGGCAAAACGATATGGCGCGCGAGGGGTTCCCCCGGTGTTCCGAATCATTGAGATGATGGGCATCGAACAAGCTCGCCAGTGGGGTGTCTGCTCAATGAATGAGTTTCGGAGATTCTTGGGACTGAAGCCATTTGCAACGTTCGACGAATGGAATCGAGACCCCAAGATTGCCGAGGCCGCAAGGAGACTTTATGGTACTATAGATCGTTTGGAGCTGTATCCCGGACTGCACGCAGAGGAAACTATGACCTTAGGACCTGGTTCGGGACTGGTAAGCCTGATGTATCTGCATTTTATATTTGACGATTGGTTCTAATAGAATTTGTAGTGTTCCGGGTATACTATCACCCGAGGAATTCTATCGGACGCCATTGCGCTTGTACGAGGGGATAGGTTCTATACAACAGATTTTACACCTGCTAATCTTACCGCTTGGGGGTTCCAAGACGTCGCACGTGACATAAACAATGGTGCATTTGGTGCTTATTTACCAAAACGTAAGTGCTTCAGTACCTTGTATTAATTTCCACCGAAACTGAGTGACTCGCAATATTGCTGCCTAGTCCTTATGCGTACTCTTCCTCGGCATTATCCGTATAATTCGGCCTACTCGTTATTCCCATTCTTTACCCCATCGGTGACCCAACAGAACCTAGCAAAGCTTAACATAGCTGAGAATTATAGCTTCGCGCGCCCAAGAGAAACGCCAGTTCCCAAGCCCCTCAACACATTCACGGCCATCAGGCAGGTTTCAAGTGATATTAACAAATTCAAAGTTATCTATGATCCGGAACTTCGGTGAGAGATTTAATCAGAATGCAACCCAGCAGTTGCTAACGGGTCTTTCAGCTATCTGACTCGTAACGCTGGGATGTTTTTGGGATTCGATGTAAACCCTCAGCACAAGGACGATAGAGCATTTGTAGGTCTTCCAATGCGTCAATCGCGTGGCCTGTCTTACAACATTGGCACTAGACTATGCATGCGTTATTTCCTTCCGCACAAACAGTACTCGAACATGTGGCCTTTTACCGTGATACGACGGCGCGATTGATAGCTAGTCGCTCCTATCGGTATGTCGGCTCAAACCTCACTCATTGCGGCGAACTCATGCCTATCTGGCCAATTAGTTACGACAGTATCCCTGGAAATCACTTGGATGTTATCCATGATGTGATCAATGTTGTCGCCATACGCTGGTCATGCGAAGCGCTCTGCGGAATAACCCCAACTACTTCGTCAACTTCAGCCGATGCTATCACGGAGCAGCAGGCGTATGAGATGCTCACAACTTTATTCGAGTGTGTCTTTCGCAACACAGAGCCCCACCTGGTCAGAGTCTACATTCAGCATTAGCTCAACGACATGCTTATCATGATCCCCATATAGAGCTGGTCACTTCGTCGGAGAGCTAGACTGGCCTCAGATAAGTTCACTAAAGTCATTGAGGGAAATATTCAGCAACTAAAGGCCGGAGGCGACTTGGTAAGTTGCCTGCTTGCTCATCTATATTACCTAAAGAATCGGATTTGACGCTACTGTAGGGGCCAGAGGTCTCGCCATTGTGCAAGGAATGGTTGAAGAAGTTGATTTCAAGCGGGAGACCTACTAATGATCTTGTCGGGATAGTGATTGGACTTCTGGTTGGCTCGAGTGTGAACTACGCCCAAGGTGAGTGGTATTTATAAGCTTGTAAACCTTAAAACCCACTAATGGATGCTTTGAAGGCGTGGCGCATACTGTTGATTTCTATTTGAGGAAAGACCGCACGACTGAGCGCAAGCACATTGTAGAGTTATGCACCGGTAATGATCCAAACAGCAAGAAGCTACTGGTTGGGTATTACCGAGAGGCAGCCCGCCTAAACCCTCAGTAAAGTGCTTCTCCCGTCCTAGTTAGCACTACATTCTTACGTCAGCCATACGGCTGAAAAAGGTTCCCCGCCCTAATGCGTATCTCAGCCGTTCAAACATCCATTGATCAGGGCTCTGGCCGTCCGCCCATAGCAGTTTTTCCCGGCGATCCTTTGTTTTGCTCTTACACCAATGCCCATTTAAATCCAGACGAATTTCCCAATCCCCGACAGGTGGACCCGTCGCGTCCCAAAGAGAGCTATTCGATTCATGGCGCTGGAACGCATTCGTGTCCCGGACTGGATTTCTCGGAAGGGGTAATTATATGGAGTACATTAATAGCTCAAGTATAGTTGTGTTAACATTCGATCGTATACTAGACCATTCCAGAAATAATGAAAGCCGTGTTCAGTTTGAAGAATCTTCGCCGGGCATCTGGTCTTCGTGGAGCGCTCACCAGCTTCAAGAATAATGTACTTGGCACTGACTCTAAGGTGTATGTCAATGAGCAGGGCATCATATCACCCTGGCCTACGTCCCTTGTGGTGGTGGTGAGTTTAATTCAACCATCTCCCAGCGCATATTCTCTAACAGCAAATGCGCAGTACGATTAAGTCCACCGTCGCATGTAGTTATTATCATTGTGTTGAATATAAATGAACCCCCATTGCGATTTTAGCCACTGAACCCCTCTGAGAGGAATGTATATCGGCGAGGAGAGGCAACCACTAGTAGATGAGAACTACCGGTATTGGGACTGATGAAGCGGATAGCCCGCAATGCAGACAGTTTACTGCGGGCTGCAATTCCGTTTTCCAAGTGCCTGGAATCAGAAAACCTGCCCCTGGAACCAAAAAAAAAAAAAACAATGACTCGTGCATCTCCGACTCAATCTGGGCAATTCGTATACTGTAATTACCTCCTGGAACTTGCACATCGAATGACATAAATTACTTGCGAAAATGACCTGATTTGAGAATATCGTTCTTCCTGGCTGGATGGCTCCCCCCGTCGTATGTAAATGAGCCGCGGCCAATCCATGGGCGCGACAGCACTATTTAGACATATATCTCAGTGTCTGAAAAAGGAACTACTCAAAGGTCTGTTTTTTTTAGGGAGAAACCCTTGCGCTTAACTCATCCATGTTTCTTCTCTAGCATCTTCCCCCCCCCCCTTCAAACTTATCCTCAACAACGGAGGGAGCTATCCGGCCAGGAAAAACGATATTCTCAAATCAGGTCATGTTCGCAAGTAATTTATATCATTCGATGTGCAAGTTTCGAGAGGTAATTACAGTATACGAATTGTCCAGATTGAGTCGGAGATGCACGAGTCATTGTTTTTTGTTTG
Organism: Ceratobasidium sp. AG-I; assembly: GCA_015039395.1. Classification (NCBI taxonomy): domain Eukaryota; kingdom Fungi; phylum Basidiomycota; class Agaricomycetes; order Cantharellales; family Ceratobasidiaceae; genus Ceratobasidium; species Ceratobasidium sp. AG-I. The sequence continues at coordinate 34,693 of MU132289.1, read as the reverse complement.
TTCTAGAGGCAGGTTTTCTGATTCCGGGCGCTTGGACAGTGGGATAGCAACCAGGAGTACTGTACCATTACGACCTTCGCGTCGTCCCCTGTCCCCTAGCATATCGACGCGACGCGGATTTTTGGCTTGTCCCCTGTCCCCCTCCCAGTCGACGTAGGGGACATTTGAATCGAAATTTGTTGATTTTACGGCCTTGTCTGTTGTATTTAGTGATTACGCTGTGAACCGTATATACTACTAATATAACTCAATCGGTGGTCTCTAATTGTATCTACAGTGGACATACTCGAGAAGTCTTGGAACGAGACACCGGAGTGTGTGCAGGCTTACTATACTCGTAATCTTCACTCTCGAAGCCATCCAGATCATCCTCCGGACACATGACTGAGCCGGGTAGATTCTCGAGATTGGTTGCAGTCAAGACTCGATCAAGCAGTTCGGGAATGGTCAAATCGAGGTCAGCGCAGCTGGACTCCGAATCGGGTTCATCTTCTTCTATGCCCACAGGGATGCCGGAGGCCCCACGTGTAATCTCCAGGTAGAACTCGGGGTCTGAGGTGCGAAGGCTGGTTAGAGCCTGTCGAGCTTCGCGGCTAGTCAAACTCTCAAAAGAGAGGTTGAAGTTGGTCTCAGGGACCGCGCATAGCTCAAATGCCTAGGTTCAAACGAATAAGCAATGACAAGAAGCACCCGAAATGATTCTGCTCACCTTTTTGATAAGTTCCGGACTGTTGATAGCAGTGTAACCCTCGACTAGCCACCTCACACTTCGGTTTCGGAGGGTTTTGATGGTGTGGTCGTTAATTACGTCGGATGGGGCACATCCCCCTTTCAGAGCATCCGACGTTTCGTTCACAATATCTTCGTGGGATGCACGGCGCATAGCAAGCTTCACTACACGCTGAGTACCCGTATCACAAGCCTGGAAAACTCCAGTACATCCGCCAGGGATGAAATGAAGCAGAATCCACGGGTACGTTGTCGACATCCAAGTCAGAAACTCCTCAGAGCGATGGACTGACCAGCAGTCGAGTTGGAAAACACAGCGCTGAGTGGGAGGGAGGTTGTGAATTTCGATCTGACTGCGGAAGTAGGGGACTAGGATGCGGGAAACAAAGCTGCGCATGGTATCGAGAGTCGACCAGTATGTCTTTGTGCCCGAGAACTCAAGCAGGAACCCCAAGGACTGTGCTATATCAAGGGAGGGAGCAGTTTCGCTGGGTAGGGACCGGGAAGTCTTCCCAACGTAGATAGCCTGGAAAGGAAGAGCATCGCCAGACATGGAGATAGCTTGCAAGAGTGTCAAGGCACGCTTCTCCTCCACTCCAACAACAGAGACCTGTCGCTCTCCTTTGGGTGCCCAGGAGATGTTGCTCCCCATGTTATAGACGACCTGGGTTTGGTCGGCATTAACGATGCAGCACGCAGGAATGTCGTCGTCACGGATTGCGCAAGCAAGCCGCAGAAACGACTTGAACAGTATATTCTTCAGGTCTGATGGAAGTTTCTGAGCAGCACGAGTAGCCATCCGCCTAGACCACCCCATGACCTGGCGCAGGAATGCACGAGTCCAGCTCTCCGAACACTCAAAGGACCGGCCATTTTTGTCGACAAGTTCAAAGAGTTCTGGAGCCTGGTGTCGCAAGACCCCAGTCATATATCCACGCATGTATGACACGGTGAGTGCCAGTCCGGCATTCCGAAGATCGGTCAGTCGCTTGACAATTGATGTAACAAGGTCTGGGTAATCGTTCTGGGACATACTTAAGCTTAGCTGGACAAATGCTGCAGTAAATGGACATACCAGAACTGAGCAACGAGTCGAAGCGGAGTGAGGTCGGTTTCCTCTCTCCAGAGCCTGTAGATGAGACTCCTTCCACTTGAGTTCGTTGGGGAAGGAATGGTCTCTCCATTGGCTGATTCGTTGAGGGCGAAATGTAGCAAAAGTCTCTGGGTCAAGCTGCTTTAGACGATGGTCAATAGCTGTAGGACTCCAGGGAGCGCCAACAGCAATGGCAGCGTTGTGGATTTGCTTCCAGATAAGAGGGGCAGACCAGTTGACCACCCTCGCAGGCTGTGCTGCGTGTACGCGCTTTCGACCAGCTCGCCTGACCTTTGATTTTTGCATCGCCTCCTTGAATGCACGATGTGGCCTAGACAGCTCAGCAACATTTGCAGATGAGGTTGCGGAGGTCTGTATATGCGTAACATAAGTCTACATCATGAATGATACAGATTGTATCACTTACAGTTGAGGACTTGGAAGTGCTCGCTTCAGACACAACCCCTGCTTTCTTTCGTCGCTCCCGTTGGGCTCTCTTCTTTAAACGTTCATACTCTCGTTTCTTGTCCTTCTTTCGAATAATCTGTAAGATATGGAGCTCCTGATCGTATTGTCGCTCGTCTGCCCTTCGATTGTAGCGCTCTGTCTCCTGTGCAGCATACTGTGCATAAGGAATGGACTGAAACGGAAGTGTGGACTGAACTAAGCGACGTTGTTCTAGTGTGACTGTTGGTCAGATTGGTACTGGCTCTAGATGTAGCGAATAAAACATACCTGAAATAACACAAGCTGTATCGCAACTGTGAATTGAATGAGAGTCCATCTCAATATCCGCCTTCTGACTACAATCCGGGGCCTCAAGCAAATCCGAGCTACTGGAAGCTGGCGAAGGCGAGTCAGAGTGTGAGAACGAATCCTCCTCCATCTGGAAGTCTAGATCCATCGGCTGGTCGCTATATGCATCAGTTTCAGGCTGCTCCGCCAGCATATCCTGCATTGACATGTTATTCAAAGCATTTTATGAGGGTTTTTTTTATAGAAACTTACCCAGATGGACACCCCATCTATGAGTCTCAAGGCCCAGCGTGTACGTTCCTCTCCACTTGTAGCTTGAGTCCAGGAGCCAAACTCGCTACCCAGTGCGATATGTGCCATTGCAGATAAAACAGCAACCCCACAAGAATGCGAGTCAGTCTGCCGGTCACAAGGAGAACGACTGGCAATAGGAGCAAGGCAAATATCGACATCTAGGGCCTCTGATAGCCACCCACTGATAAGCTGGACGCATATAGAGGGAGCATTGTACTTCTCAGGGCACAAAGAGTCGATGTATGTGTGTGTCCGAGCAGTTATGTCAACAAGGAGAACAGTCCAATGTGATGGACGGTGTATGGGGATCAAGAGTCGAGTGATATGCCCATTGGCAAGAAGGTTCTTCAGCAGATGAGAGGGTTGTGATATCGAGGAGCGATTTGTCCGAGTATGTTGGTTGAGCTCGAGAGTACTGAGGAAGTAGGAGTTGAGCACTCGCAGCTGGGGATCGCAGCTGGAATGTGCGTTGATGTAATCAACACCCGCATTGATGTGGTTGTCGGTCAGCCAGTGGTTTCCGAGGAGGGTAGGTAAATGCGAAGTTGAGAATGGCGAGAGCCTGGGCACCGAGCAATCGAGTGGAAGGGATGAGAGTGAAGATAGAAACTCAGCTGCTAGATCGCTGCGCAAGGTAGTGGCCTGTCGCTCTAACCACTCAATCGATCTCTCCCATGACTGGCAATGCCCTACCAAAGAGCTAAGCCGAACCCAGTATCCAAGTATCCACAGCGGAAAGTAGTACACAATCTGTCCATTGACAACTTTCAGCGAGCGCGAACGAGTAGAGGTACCCGAGTCCAAGGATTGGCGAGGTCCGGACAGCTGGTTATTGGATGGAAGGGAAAGCGCGAGCCAAAGGTTGTATGAATGGTCCACGTCAGACAAATCACTTGCAAAGAGTGTAGGCAAATGAGAGCTAAGAGCAATGGAGAGATTGGAAGGGCGGGACGACGGTATAGACAGCCGAGCGAGCGCAAGGAGAACACAGGTCGATGCTTCCGAAGAGAGTCTCTTCATCACAGCTGCTCGAGCAGCACCATCTGCAATTGTCTTGTGTTATCGCAGGAACACACACATAAAGGGGACTCATACGTACCAGAATGCGTAGCTGACATTGAGTGCGATTGAAGTGACTTGGAATGGGAGATGGGCAGGAGAGAACGACGGTCAAGTGAGAGTCGAATGTGGACACTAAGCCTTGAACTTCACCTCGTTATATAGCACTCAGGTCGGATATTTTTATCGGCCAAAGTCTTGTATGCTCCTGAACTAAAAGAACAAACTTCCGAATAAGTCCTGAAATTCAACTACTGAAAGTAACACTGCAAAGCTCGCATGAGATATCCAATTCCTCCCACAAGTGAGGCTGACATACGAGTCATAAGGCACGTCGGTAAAACATGTAATTTGACATTTATCATTTCCCTAGGAACATTCCTGTCTATCGACGCCAAAATGTTTCGGTCCCCTGTCCCCTCAACGCCCGACGCGGGGGGACAGGTGTACCAAAGAGAGCCAAACAGGATTAGGCGCTCGGCGCTCTTACATAAGCGACGCGAAGGTCGTAATGGTACAGTAACCTATGGGTTGATTACGCAATCGAAGTGTGAGGGTTGTACGCACAGCCACTTGTCTCTTCTCTCGTTTATCTTATCTCATTCATTTCATATCTGCCTGTTTGTCCGGTCCCCTATCCAAACCCACTCGTTTTCCTATATATACAGACCTCTCTCATGTACTCTCGTTAGCATTCCGTTCGAATCTCACCCCGTTGGCAAGTCACTCGCTCCACTAAGTGGAACGTTTATGTAATAGATGCGTACACAAACAATAGACAAATAAACCCCGCGGCCTTAAGCGCGGGCATTCTCGGAGAAACCGCGTGCCCTCGGCACGCGTGTAAATGACTCAGGAATTGAACGAATAACGCATGGAAAGATGTAAGCAACGCAGCAAATACGCTGCGTCGAAGGATTCATTTATTAAGAACGCATACACGCGATAAAAGACCACGCGCGCACTCGCTAACGCGCTGCGCGCCGTGGGACAATAAACACTCGTAAAAACTTATAAAAGAAGCTGGGTTTTCATTCGTGTTCATTGTACTTTAGTTTACTATTGAATCGACGGAAGTTAAACTAGTCAATCTCTTCGGTATCGCTCTCGCGACACCGTTTACTGACGCTAACGCTCTCTGTTGGTTCTTGTTTACTAAGGTGCGCCGCAAGGGCTTCTATTACTAACTATTTTACATTTGTAGAACCCTTACACTAAGCTCCCACTACGCCCACGCTACGACGTTCAACGTGCTCAAGGTCCTCGCGACCCCACACGAAGAATAACTTGATAGATAATCAAAGGACTTCATGTCGAGGCTTACTGCCGATGCCCCTGAGGAATGTCATCAACATACCTAGATATTCTTTCTCGAAGCGCAACTGGTCTGTAAGGTGTTACTAGAAGACTCAGCGTTCGTCTGGGACTGGGAGCAAAGTAACCTTGACAGTAATATAAGCGGGCCTTCCGTTCAAAAATGACATTTTTTTGCTGGTGCATTGTACACAGAGAGTCAACGGTTACGAGATAGGGTAGAATGACTTCCACTTGTACCTATTTTATCCCGCGTTCCCGTTCTCCTCTGTAGTGTTTTTCTTTCTTTCTTCCCAGTTTGAACTACATTAATACTAGTTTTTGTCTCTTGAATCGAACCGGTTGGTGCGCACGAAGTGGAAAGACTTGCAGGGCCTGATGGACATTACTGTACTTGCATGTTTGCGATCTTCCATTTTGCATCAGACTATGCTTTGCGTGGTTGTCTATTGCATATATCCATGTTTCCAATTTGTTTTTGGTTTCTTCTTTTATTATCCAGTTTCAGGTTCAATGGTACATGCGGACGACATACTGTTGTCTATATACAGCCAACTGCTACATAGTTTCCTACAAACCGTTCAAAATTCAAACGTACCTGGTGTTTTCATCATTACGCTATCCAAGCACTGATCCGCTCGATACAGCCAGCTATCTCCCGCTCTCATTGTATTAATTTCACTAATCCCAGATCTGTTAGCAAATAATCTCGGACTGTAGACGGGCCGACTTACATTGAATAATTGACTGCCAAGTCCCGCACTCGCCGACAAGGTGATACGTTGGGATCTGGGTTTTCACTGAAGAACCCCCAATAATGTTCGACATTGAACAGAGATGACGGGCGGCGATGAAAGTACAGAGGGAAAAGTCCACGCAGCTCATCTGACTCGCAACATATACTCACGCTCACATGTTTTACTATGAAAATGTTCAGATAACAATGTAACAGGAGATTGGAGTGGAACTTACCGGCGTGGAAATCTTGCTCCTCATCTACGAGGTGCATAAGTGATTCAATACGCGTCGAGCAGAATCTGTCCCATGATTGTTCAAACAAAGCCGGTTCGGAAATAACTAATTCGTATCCTAGACCAAACGTCCTCCCCGATTCAAATTCTCCATAACTATACATTTAAGGTTTCAGATATGGATCTTGTTGAACTATATCAAATCGTATCTCACCTAAGCCAACCATCCGAGGACGTTTCAAGCGGCTGAATCGAATCTACACCAGAAGTCGCGTTTGATATAGCTAGCTTTTGCTCGGAACTGATTCCCCGTATTGGCGTCGACACGTACTCCGGCAACCAATAGTCCAACGAGCAAGTCTGCAGAGCCTCCCATCCAGTACAAGACCAAAGCGATGAAACAGGCGACCATGCCGTCATAGTTCCATGGAAACAGTCACCAGCTTGACCCGTCGACAAATAATCCGGGATCCCAAAGCTTCCCACAGACAGAATGAAACCCGGTAGCTTTCCGTAATAGACGAGTAGGAAAGGAGGCACGGGAAGTCCGAGCTCTTCAGCGATCTGCATGAGGTGATAGTCTCTGGTGCGGACGGACTGTGACACTACCGCAGTTTCGAATTCTTTCCAGCGGTCCTCTGAAATGTTGAGAATTTCGGTGAGAGTATTGAGAGGGAAATCGGGACATCCAGAGGTGCCGTTGAGAGAGCTAAATACGTCGTGCTAGGAGGATAATTTAGTGACGGTGATTGACTGGGATGCCAATAAGATTTACGTTTGATTTATCCCAGAGACAGTCGTTCTCCCAATACGGCGGGCAAACAATGGCGCGGCCATCATGTGATATGAGAATATCATCCCACTTGCTCAAGCAGTTAGATACACATCAAAAGAGGAAGGGAACGACCCACGGTTTGTACTCCGTGATCCAGGAGGCATTGCATCCCCGACTTTCAATGGAGCAGTCAGTTCAAGTTCTGTGCAATACTGAGTCGAGCAGAGCCCTACTTTAGCACCTGTTAACTGAAGGACTTGATTTAGCGAAAGAATTAATCCAAGAGAGGAGAAAGCTCACAAATCGAAAGATTTCCTGGGATGACTGTGCAGTTTGAAAGAATGTCTCTCGAGAAACGGTGTTGCCTGAAATTCGTCGGATGAGCGATGACGTAATCAAACAGCTGGACATTTAGAACATACCTGTCTCGAATACCAGGTAATAGTTCGCACCAGAGTCCGAACTTTCGGACCCACCCATAAATTGTAGAACGTTTGGATGCCTTCAGAACATTCGTATTTTTAGTACGGGGTCCAGGATTCCACAGACGCGACTGACCGTTCTTGCACAACTGAGCCCATGTCGGCCAGAAACGCCTACCGAGACCTCCGGATTAGCCGCGTTCATCGCGAAGGATGAGGACGCATACCTTCATGGCATCCTCCCGTCGTGTTTTACTCGAGTATTGAACGACGAGAACGTTCTGACCCCGACATTTGCCTGTCGATAAAGACCGAACCAGCGAATCCTCTCCCTCACGTCTGTGTGTTCGCCTAATCACTGTAGTGAGGTCAAGTTCGCATCGAGTAATCACTGGATATTTGAGTGGCATGGAGGTATAGTTCGGGACGGGCGCAGGGGACTTCTGTTGAGGAAATAGATCAACCGTTGGGGATTTGTCGCGCGCAGAAGGCGGAGGGGTCATTCTTCTGAGGAGCAGCGAGAACTATCCGAGGTCAAGAGAGTTAGTTCGCCGTCATGGAGGAAGCGGAAATGATAAGATGACTGACAATAGCATCCTGAAAGTCTGCGTTTATCTCGCGCTCAAGCATCTCAATCATTTCTAGTTGTTGGGATGCGCGAAATGCCCTCGATAACCCCCGGGTTGAGGCGTGAGATGCCAACTGGGTTTGGCAGGCAAGCATCTTGCTGTTGATGTGAAGTGTGGATGAGAAAAAATGGAGGGTGCGAATGCCATGAACTCACTTGTAGAAATACTGCAATTCGAGGCTTGGTTCGTCTACACTACTATGAGCTTCTAACAAAGCAATCGTCGAGGTAATTCTATTGGCCAAGATTATCTGTTTTCGCTTCTGAATCTCAAGATGCTGCGATTCATATCATTTTGAGTTCAATGGAAGGAGCAAGTGAGAGACAATAACGAACACACCTCGATCGTGTCCACCAATCGCATTGCGACTTTTTTGACCTCCTGAAGCCCTGGAATAGGTGCACAATCTATAGCAACAGATGCAGTTACGCGAGTCGCGTCTTGAAACGCGCTCGCCAGCCGCAGTCCGATTGACTTTGTCGTTTGTCGCATCTCCAGTTCCTAGGTTTTTACCTCGAGTCCGAGTCCCGGTGCGTAAAATGAGAATAAAGGGATCGAGGTGTGAAAGAACGAAAGGCGTGAACAAGCAAAGACGGTGAGGTTAAGTGGAATCCTTGGGAGCTTCGAGAATCAGAAGTGTGAGATGGGGGCAGTGTGTATCGTCATGATTATCTGGGCCGAGAACCAGCGGGTGGGGCAGTGTGATCGATTTGCAATTATTTACACAACAGACATCCGCCACAACTCGACCGTGCTCAGCCATACAGTAACTCGACGTTGTTCAGCTTCATGTCGATAAAGACATCTTATGGGACAGACCGATATTCGATTTCTTTCTGGATAAATTATCACATCATAAACACGACATCCAGATAAAGGCTCTATGGCTCATAGCGAATTGGATTCATTCACTACAGTCGCTACTGCACTGCTTGAACGCCCCTTCATCACTTCCAGGACTATCTCCTCATTTACTTCTGCGTAGTCGAACGGAATAGAGGTATCATTTATTTCGATCTTCGCGGGTTCCGTAGTCCAGGCAGGATCTACGGCAATATCCAGGTGCCGGCAACGCGCCATAAAGTTAGCCGGGAGGGGAGCAGTAACCGCCAACTGATATTCGCGGTGACCATTAAAAGCTTTTCTGAGGTAGCGCTCCATGAGAGTGTTTGTTTTCCTGAAGTAATAAGCTAGACGTTAGCTCACTGTGATTTTCACGCGAGCCGAATGAAGCGCCAGTCCATGATTTGTTTCTTCATTGGCGAGCCTCACAGTGTGGTCGGAGCCATAAATAGGATCGCCCAGAATTGGTGCTGGGATGAATCAGAGTACCGTAACAGGGAAGTAATAGAACATACCACGAAGAACCGAGGCGGCAACAACCCTCAACTGATGCTTAACTCCCGTGTGTAGCCCGAACTGAACCAAAGAAACGGGGGACCTTGCGCTCGAAGCTAAGCACTGCCAAGTAGTTAGGCTGTCGCGCTCTTCCGCCTGTGTCCTTTGGCGTCCCAGTGACGACTTGTCTACCGCAACTCTTCCGTCGGTAATATAAAGTCGCTGTCGAATCTCGCCAGAGCCCCCTGGCTGGAGCAGCCGATGAACCAGAGCAAGGTAGGTCTTCTCAATGCTACTCTTCGGTTGGGTGCGACTCAATTGGGCACTCAAGCTTCGTGCGGTCCGTTGATTCCGGGCCAGGATTAGTGCACCTGTCGTTGGCTGCAACGATCTCATGATTAGAAAAATAGGTAATAATAGATCTACGTACTTTGTCAAGACGATGAACAGGTAAGGGCTTCACATCAAGAGGAATAGACGTAGTCAGATCTGAAGTTTTACTCATGTGAGATGGAAGGTCAAGAAAATCAATATACGAAACGTACCGTCAAGCAGGTGGTCCAGGGTATTTTCCTATTAAAAAGTTTTATCAGAGTGACATCCCGGTCGTAACTATTGTCTCTTACATGATTCAAGTGACGTCCTCCCTGCGCAACCAACCCGGCAGGTTTATTCAAAACGATCAACGACCGGTCCATGTATATAACATGATTCCTCTTGAGTGCATTTTGTAGTGGTTTCAGTTTCAAGGAGCACTTTGATGGGCCATAACCAGACATCCAAGCTGGAAACAACAGTACGAGCCAATGATGGTCGAGAGAACGGGATGCAGTAAAGACTGGTTGGAAATAGCCCATGACCAAGGCTCAGGTCAGCAGACCTCCAATCAGATAAACCTTATCTCGACTCTGCCGCTCACCACCATCATGCCCGTCTCCGCAACTGCACTTGAAAAATCTCTGAACGACACTTTCAATCCAACTCATCTAGTGAGTACTAATCTTGAGCTTGAGTGTCCCGTAATGATTCAAGACGAATGACATTCAGGAAATCTTGGATACGTCCAACGGCTGTGGCGAGAACTACTCGGTAGTGATAGTCAGTAATGCATTCGAAGGCAAAACTACGCTAGCTCGACACAGACTAGGTAAGGATGTTGTACTCGTCATAGCATATACGCCTATTAACGTTTCGTGATTGTAGTCAACGAATTGCTAAAGGAGGACATTAGCCAAATGCACGCATTCTCCCAGGTTCGCCATCGTTTCTGATCTTTGAATACCATTTCACATCTGACAAACCCTCAGAAATCCTACACTCCAAAGCAGTGGGAAACACTTCAGACCAAAACCGAATAGTCAACCACCTCGAAACACTGGGAGAGCACTAACCTCAGGCGTGCCTTGTTTCCTGGAGCCACTCCTCTGAGCTGTAAATGAGCTTTCATTTGTTCTGCCAATTTCATTTTACCTACGTGAAAATATGTGTAGTGTAGATTATATTAGACTTGCCGCCGGCAGGTTTGGCAGAGGCGTCCCACACACCAAACCCGCCACCCCCTGAAATCAAGGATATGGAAAAGATCAAACACAGAAATTACAGCATGTGCGTTTCTACCCTCTTTTAGCCCAGCTTTTCAGTGCTATTCGTTTTTGTCACGCTGATTTATTATCCATAGATAAGTCTTCTGCTCTTATCTAGCAAATAATACTAGTCCGCGCTAACCAACGTTAGTCTTTCGCACGAGGACACCACTGGACGGAGATAATTCACCATAAGATGTGCAACGATCTGTACGGCACGGACGAGCAATTGCCCTATCTGCAGCTACTTTTGGAGCGTCTTCTCTGAAATCCGCAAAGTAATGGCTTGAGCTACGTTCTTCAGTTCAGAGACTTCTGTTGATTTCATCGAGGCGGAACACTGGAATTTACTTCCGATAGCTTAAGTGAATCTCAAACCTCAGATGGTGAACACTCAACCCCGGTATATATGCTCCAAAAGTTCCAATTTGTTCTAAGTCGCCATAACATCATACTCCATATATGTCCGAGAGAGCATTTTGTCTTTTAAGATTCAAACGGTAGGAAACGCCATGCAAAAACATTTCAAACTGTACATTTCCACTCTACATTTCATCATCGTCCCTGGGTGGCGAGTTGAAGACAAATCGCTGTTACAAAGAGCTTGGCACGACCCTACCATCGTACGGCCGGCCAATCTGCCCGTTTTTTTCTAGCTTACTGTATAACCTCACGGCGAGTCGCGCTAGGAGTTGCCCCCGGAGTTCTAGCTATGGTTTCTCATGACACTTTACCAAGCGAAATACTGGACTGTATCCTATGCTTCCTGACAACTCAGGACCTCGCCTCGACATCTCTGGTTTCTCGCGTTTGGCGAAACCTCTCATTCCCACGTCTATACCACACAGTTTATCTATCTTATGCATCTCACCTGGAACAACTTTCAAACCTCATTTCCTCCGAGCACGAGGGTAACTCGACTCCGCCTGTTAGTGCCTACTTGCGAGAACTTGTGTTTGACGAAGAGCACAAGAAACGCGAGGAGCACGAGGGGAGTGAGGAGAACGAGGAGGACGAGGAGGACGAGGAGGATGATACAGATTGTTGGATTGGGGAGGAGCATATGTCGTGCTTGGCTGCTATCTTGCCACGCCTGTGTCAGCTTGAGCACTTTTCTTGGGACATGTGTTTTATTCCTCGCGATCCTAGCGTACTGAGCGCGTTGCAATCCAAATGCCCGAATCTGAAATCAGTTTATTTCACGATCAATGAAGACGAAGGCTCATTTGATTACTATGATGGTGAGCCAGACATTACAATCTCAAGAAGCACGGTTCACTTACAGCCATGTACTAGATGAGTATACCCAGTGCGTCCCCCACCCAAAAGATCATGTTGAAACTTCAAGCTCACATTTGTCAGGTTGTTCAACTTCACCGACTTGTCACATTTTTCGTTGACCATCTACAACATGCGTGAGTATGCCCGTTCTAACAAGCTGAAAAAACTAACGAATCCACCCAGCCGGTGAATACGACGAAGACCACGTTGGGCCGCTTGTTTCGCTCCTTCAGGCTTCACCCCGTCTCCAATCCCTGAGCCTAGAATTCCACGATCACTACGGAGGGAAATACAGGTGGTCACCTGACACAATCTTCTCCTCCCTTGGCATCGATGCGGTATATCCCAGCCTACACACATTGCGTCTCCTCGGAGCCTTCGATCCCAACTGGTCGAGTTTCTGCGATAAGGAGGAGCCGGACCCACTCTGGAAATTTGTCTCGCGCCATCCCGCTCTACGCACTGTTGGGTTTGGCTGGTTCCTAGAATTAGACGACCCGAACCCGATCGAACCGACACATATGGTTGAGGTCTTCCCCTGTCTCGAGCACCTTATCGCCCCTGCGTTTATATGCGAGCCAGTGATAGCATCCGAGCTAGCGGGCGCGCTCCAGTCGCTAACCATCTACGATGAGTTCTATGATGAGATTGGGCCAAACCTTGAGACGATGGCAACGGCCGCGAGGCCGATGCCAAAACTGAAGAGACTCATTTTTCACGCTGAGCGAGAAGACTCGTTTAGCGCTGGCATGCTAAAGATTCTGCTGGGTACTACGCCGTTCCTAGTGGATCTAGAGCTCAATACTTCATTAGACCAACCCGTTTGTCCAACTTTCATTGTCTGTAATTCGAGGCTTGAATACTAACTGATGCTAAACCACCAGGAAGAAGCTCATAACCTGCTGAAGCTCGTCCCGAACCTCAGTGTCGCTTCGTCTGCCCTGCTTTTGGAGGAGGCTTAAGGATTGATCTTTTTAGCGAGAGGGTGTACGCATGGTGCTCTTTTCAACCTAGACTCCGACCGAGATCATTGGGATGTCAGTCGCCCAAGGGATGAGGAAATCAAAAATCCCTGTCAAAACCAGCGAGTGGGGTATGACTGGTAGTTAGGTCGACTTACATACAGAGCATCCATGTATATCCGAGAGGATGAATCAACCAATTTGTGAGGACCACGAAACAGAGATATGTAACTGTACTTCTCACCGCTTGACACTTGACTCGATCATTAGGGCAGACTCACATGACCTGCCCATAAATGGTGAACCCCCCTTACTCGCCGATCATCATGCAGCCAATCTTCCCGCTGTGTTTCTACCCCTCGATCCTGCGTTGAGCTACACTGACTTGAAGATTTTCCAATGCGCCCCCATGCCACGCCACCATACGAAGTACTAGCCATTATCCCACGCCGCATTGCTCATTTAGCTTATGTGCCTCCGAGGGGTTGAATGGATCCTCAACCTGAGAAGGTAGAGGCTTGTATGCTATTATTCGACAAAGCACTTGAATTCAAGGTATAACCTCCGAATGTGCTAATATGTTTGCGAACCGCCACGATGATATAGAGTGTTCATGCACGGGAGACCTTTTTTAGAACGCTCGTGCACGTCAGGAAGCACCTTACTCGAATCCCCATATTTCCAATATAGATTTCCTCCTGGTCCCTGGGTGGCGAGCTGAAGACCAATCACAGCCACAAAGCGCTTGGCACAACCCTACCATCGTGCGGCCAACCTGCCCGTTTTTTTCCTGCTTATAACCTCGCGCTGAGTTGCGATGGGAGCCGCGCTCAGAGTCCCAGCTATGGATTCTCATGTTACACTGCCACACGAAGTACTGGATGTTATTCTAGGGTACCTGAGCATACGTCATCTTGCCTCAGCATCTGTGGTTTCTCATGCTTGGCGCAACCTCATATTCCCGCGTTTATATCGCACAGTTTACATAACTTACGCATATCATCTTGCACGACTTGCAAAGCGGGTCTCTTGTGAACACGATTATGATACGCCTCTATCTATTGGTGCCTGTTTACGAGAACTTGTCCTTGACAAACAACAGGAGGAACGAGATACAGAGCCACATATCAAAAGGGGTGATGTAGCGTACCTGACTTCCGTCTTGTCAAAATTACGTCACCTTGAGCTGTTTTCATGGAACTTGCGTTTTATACCTCGAGATGCCGCACTTATACAGGGGTTGCAACATGAATGTCCGCAGTTGAAGTCGGTCCATTTTTCAGTCAAAGAAAGTGAAGGGAAATTTAGTTTTTACAGTGGTGAGTGAAACAAGACGAACAAGAACGATGGGATTCACTAACAAACACGGACTAGATGCCTACGTTCAGTACGTTCCTGCAGATGAGCTATTTATAGCATAACTCAGATCTCACTCATTAGGTTATTCAACTTCAAGGATTTGTTGCATTTTTCGTTATCCGTCCACAATATCCGTAAGAGTACCTGTTGTATTTTGATGAGCGAATCTGATAGATATCATTAGCTTTTGAATTTGACCAAGACCATGTTGGACCGCTTGTTTCACTAATACAGGCTTCACCCCGTCTCCAATCTCTGAGCTTGGACTTTCATGATGAGTGGTCAGGGGAACTTCAGTGGTCGCCGGAAACAATTTTTTCCGCTCTCGGCGTTGACGCGGTATACCCTGCCCTAGCATCCTTGCGCCTCCTCGGAGCCTTCAGTCCCGACTGGTGGAAGTTCTTTGAGGAACCAGAGTCCGACCCACTCCGGACCTTCATCTCACGGCATCCTGGTCTACGCACCGTTGGTTTTGGCTGGGTCACGGAATCGGCATATTCGGAGCCGATTGAACCGATGCTTATAGTCAAACTGTTCCCCTGTCTCGAGCACCTTACCGCACCTGCATTTATCTGTGGACCAGTGCTCGCATCCGAGCTAGCGAACTCGCTCCAATCACTGGCTGTCACCGACGAGCGCTACGATTCAACCGGCCCAAACCTTGAGACGATGGCAATGGCTGCGCGGCTTATGCCCCAGCTGAAGAGGCTTGTCCTTCACGCACAACCAGATGACGATGGCCCGGTTAGCACTGCCACGCTGAACACCCTTTTGAGTGCTATGCCGTTCCTAGAGGATCTGGAGCTCAATACTCCATTGGACCACCCTGTATGTGCGATGTTCATCCATGCGATTCGAAGCATGAATGCTAATGGACACTAAAACACTAGGAAAATTTCACTAATCTGCTGAAGCTCATCCCAAACCTCAGTAACTTGACAAACTCCCGTTCCATGCTGATTTTGGGGGAGGAAGACTCAGAGGTGTCGCAATGGCATAACTATATTTTGAATATCGCGAGAGACTGCCCACAACTTTCTCAGTTCAACCTGGACTCCGATTCAGACCATGCTCGTTGGGGTATCAGGCGCGCAAGCGGCGGGGAAATCACAGTATCCCTGTTGAAATCGGCGGGTTGGATGTGACCGGTAGTTATGTTAACTTACATAACACATGTTTATAGATAGAAATATATATATAAACTGGCTATTCATTTCACATAAGGAAGCAAAGGTTTCCTACAGCTGCGCTCCTCGCCGCTCAACCATTGTCTCTGTTCTCGGCCGGGCAGGGGCACGTGACCTACTCCCAAACGACGCCTCCTTTACCTCAACCCGGTGATCGCTAACTTTATGTTGCGGGCCACTCATAATCATCACCCTGTCCCTCTCCCGTCTTGTAACTTCCCTGTCTCCGTGTAGGGTCGCAACATAGGGCGTGGCCCCAAAACGACCAAAAATATACTTGATCCAAAAAAAATAAAAAAATAAAAAAATAAAAAAATCATCACCCTAGCGCTATAATTATCCTTGCAATCTTTTACAATTATCTTCCCCCACTCTGATTCCCACCTAATCTCATTAGGACGCCACGAGGGACGCGCTTGCCCGTGTCGCTATTTCTTCTTACTAGGTATCTTCTGCACCTCGGTATATCACTAGCCTCTAATGAATCAACGACCCAGACGCCACCAGAGGGTATTGACGTACCGCTTTGGCACCCACATTCGGGAGTTTATCGTTTATTTGGTCAACGCACTCCCGACGTTAATCATTTACCCCGCTCAGCACCAAGAGAACACGGCTATGAATATTCTATAGATTAACAAAGCCATTGTTTTACTGACTCGTGATGCATGTGTTCATCGGATCGGTGTTGACGGTACGTATATCTTGCGAGCGTCAAGTTAGCTGCCGGTTATTTGCGTTTTTGCCGAGGCTCGGCAATACATAAGCACACGCGTGATAACCGCGTGGGTGTGTTTAAGCATAAAGAGCTCACAATAATTGTGGGACCCAGTAGGTGATAATACCGACTCGGAAACTACTCTACCCATCTCTTACTCACGCAACTTGACTGCAAGATCGCGATCCGAGACCGGTATCACAATGCCGCTTGACGTGCTTCGGATATCGGCTGGCCGTAGTCCGGGTATAAAACACCTGCAGCCTTTACTTGGTCCATCCATCGAGCCTCTCCTCTGCGATGACGCTCATTCGACACTCGTTTGCGACCGCTGCGCTCGTTCTCGCAGCTCTACCGCTCATAAGTGCCCATAAAGGAGGAACTCGGGACTCTCTTTCTTTCAGACCCCCTCATCCCGGTGCCTATTTCACCACTCATGCTCCATTAACCCCTGCTCTTGTTGACGCTCATCCTCATGACGTCGCTCATGCATTCATGCGCTCCCATATGCCTGAGCACCTCGACAACTACTACATCCGCCAGGATTCTTACACCGATGCAAATTCTGGAGTGTCGCACGTCTACGTCCGCCAGGTCGTGAACGGATTTGAGGTTGCGGACGGTGACATCAACTTGAACATCCACGACGGGAAGGTCCTTAGTTATGGAAACTCCGTGAGTATATATGCGTCTTGTCGACTGTTGTCGCTTATGAACTTCGGGAACTATAGTTCTTCAAAGTTCCCGGTCACATCGCATCTGCTCCGACTTGGCACCAAGATACATTTTGCGACAATATGCAATCTGCGTCTGACACATTCACATGTGGCGCCTCTCGCCATAAGGTCTATAACCCTACCCATATTCGCACTTCTATCCCTCACGAGTCGGATCCTCGTTCTGCGGCGTTTTCCTTTATGCTCGCAGCTAACCCCTACAATCAACCTATGACGGGTGCCCTCGAAGAGGTCCGTGCGGAACGTCGCTCTTGTCTCAGCCCCATTGGGAATAACCACCAGTGCGAAGAGTGGCTCGTATCCGGTGTTCCGTACGCCATTGGTCCAATCAAAGCTCAGAAGGTCTTTATCCAAACGCCTTCTGACGAGTCAACGGCGGTTACAGACCTCAACCTCGCATGGAGGCTGGAGGTAACTATGCCCCAGAACCACTATGAGGCCTACGTCTCTGCAAATGATTCGTCCAAGATCATTGCTGTACTAGATTGGGTCGCTGATGCTCCTACTCCGGGCGACGACGGATGGCTAAATGCACTCGAGCGAGCTGTATTCGGACAGGCTATCGTAGCTGCTAGCGAGGTCGTTGATATGCTTATAGGAACACAACAGGAATATACGATGGCGTTGCTGTCGCCGCCTGTCGATGGAAGCTACCGAGTTTGGAAGTGGGGTGTGAACGACCCAGAAAGTGGCAACCGGACGCTCGAGACATCGTCCCACCACAAACTCGCATCTCCTTTGGGGTGGCACTCAGTACCCGTTGCCGTTGATCCTTTGAAAAACCACCCTGGACTCCCTGCCGACACGATTTTAAACTTTACAGCCACCATCGGCAACAATGTACTCATTATTTTCTCTAGTCCGCTAAATCAGAACACTGACTTGATTATATACGCAGGTCATTGCCCAATCTAACTGGGACGGCGGTTCTTCCTGGAGAACCAACAATAGGCCGGATGGCGGCCCCCAGCTTGCCTTTGATTTTCCTTACAGCGCGGATATCGACCCGAGGAACTTTGTCAACTCGTCGGTTACGCAACTCTTTTATACGGCAAATATGTATCATGATTTGCTATACCTGTACGGATTCGACGAGGCGAGCGGCAATTTCCAGCAGTATAACTTTGGGAAAGGTGGGAGCCAGAGGGACGGGATTATTATCCATGCACAAGATAACGGCAAGGATAAAGGCAAGAGAAATAACGCAAACTTCATGACCGTAAGCCCTCTTCTTTCTGATAGTACCTCACCTACAAAGTACTAAAGCATGTGGACGTAGCCACCTGACGGTCAAAGCGGCATATGTCGCATGTTTCTCTGGGACAAATCGACTCCCATCCGAGACGGTGGACTCGACGCGGGAATTCTCA
>MU132288.1:87299-99637 GCA_015039395.1 Ceratobasidium sp. AG-I | reverse complement strand
TCTGTTGCATCGGGTGCGGTGGTCCGACACCATTCCTGAACGAGTGGGTGCATCGAGTATGAGCATGTGTAGGTATCGTAGTCGAGCAGCGAGAAGGCACGAAGTTGGTCCGTTAAGTCTTTGAGCGCAAGCAGGTCCCATTCGCCGGATGAGGTTCTGAATGAAGACAGGATCTCAAACAAGATTGATTTTGTGGCATCCTGAGATTCAGTCAGAGGTATCTCTAATTTCAATGACAACGCTCTGGTGCTAGCCTTTTCGAAAAAGGCTTCCGAAATGCCCTCGTGATGCAAGAAAGACATCAAGTATAGCAGCTGAGTCGCCTGAGAGCTGAGTTGCCGGCAGCTGATCTCCCAGGTGGCGAACACAGAGAAGTCGTAGTCGCTCATTTGCTTGCTAGGGCGCTCACGCAGCAGACGTGTTCGCGCTGTCCGAAGGATTCCGGCATACTCCTCAACTCCACACTGTCGCGTACGCATGTATGCGCCGGACTGCACGATTGCGAGCGCAAAGTGGCCGAGCTCCTACAGTACATGTTGAGTCTAACGTTTGAAGGAGTTCCAACTAAGAACTTACATCGACTAGCTTCTTTGCGGTGCTGACCGTCTCCTGCTTGTCGTCCGTTCCAGAACTCTTCAGGAGCAGCTCCAAGGCATCGTCCGGTCGCATCCCACCGACGCGGCAGTACGACTCCGGCCCAGTCGCATGGTTGACTACCTGCTGGTTACGAGTGGTGATCAAGATATCGCCGTGGTCACATGACGGAAAGAACTCGTATAGATTGAGGTCTGGGTCGTCTGCGTTGTTGAGCACAAGCAGCCACCTCTCCTCTTGCAATACCAGCCAGGCGAGCCCCTCCTCTGGCGTCGTTCCTGTCCCGCAGGCTTTTGCGAGGGTGGTAAGTCCAGCTGAGATCGTCTCACGTGTAGTCGCGTCGATGTAGAAGATATCCCAGAAGCTACAAGTGGCAAAAAAGCGAGTGAGACCATGGACAGAGTCGCACACAGATAAGTAGTCCCACAGATGTTTGTGTAACTGAATAAACTTGAGCGCAAGCTGCGTCTTCCCAGCTCCTCCAAGTCCGTGAAGCACAAACAGCCGTCTCTCGAGCGATGCAGGCTTTGAGAAGTAGGAGTCCATCTGACCAAGAATGTCCTGTCGACCTGTGAATACCCGGGATGGCGGCGGGCAGCGTCCAATGCGCGTGTTCGGCTGCTTTGGAAACTGTATGTTTCCCTCTTCCAGACAAAAGACGATCAATCCGAAAACATCAATGAGAAAGGGAGTAAATAAATTTGACACACCGACGATTGTTACAGCTCCAAGCCCCGCTGCGACTGACTGGGCTGCACTATCCATCTTCAAGTTAACCTCGGCATCCTTCAGATAGTTCAGCGTGTGAGCTCGAACCTCGGACAGCCGAGCGAGGTCCGACTGCTCGATGTCCTGCATTCCCTGCTCGGCGTTGAACCGGAAGTATACGTTCGATGCGCGGCTGAATCGTCGTGATAGCTCTTGGTTTGTCCGTTCGCAGTCAGTGGCAATTGAGTCGAGCGTCTGGACAAGCTGAAGTGGCAGAAACTGCAATAGCTTGCTTCGGTCGGGTAGGTTTGCCGAGTGCAGCTGGCCGGATCCGACACTGAGCACAGTCGCAAGTAGCCGCCCGGGGAACAGCTTCTCGGTCTCGTTGATCATATGTGTCGTTGGGTTGTTGCAGCCTAGTGCCCCGCTGATATACTTGGTCTTCACGCTTTGCTCGATGATGGTGGCTTTCTTGAACATCCCAGGTGTCGCCATCGTGGCTCGCACCGCTTCGACGATCGTGCAATCCGGACCTTGGTTGGCGGCGATGCGGTAGGTACGAATGAAGGTGGGTATGCTTCCTCGAATTGCGTCGGCGGACATCGCACACACCATTCTATATGCATTGCGCGCGTCAGTAATAGAAAGCTCAGACGTATCTAATGTATCTCACACTTTGCAACCGCCGATTCGGTTTTGCTCGTCGATCATCCTTGCGTCGACTGTTCCGCAGTGCTTTGACACGATCTCGCCCATCACCCTCTCTAGCACAGTAGCGCTAAACACCTCGTCCGTCCCGAATCGTATCCCCAGCCCCTTCTTCACGAACCCTTTGTTCAGTATCTCCACGTAGCACTCGATAGCTGTCGTTATCGGAAGCCTGAGTCTGCCTAGCAGGATAGCTACGAGTCTGAGGGGTATCAACGTGAAGGAACGAACATACTTGACGCTGTACATACCCGCCTGTCCCTGTGCCACAAATAAGATCGAAGAAGTCGCATGGTAGTGGGATATCTAGAAGGCCACGAATAGCCTGGATCCTGCACATGAGCTCGTATATGATGATGAGTGCGCTGAGGACGTTGATGCCACCCCCATCTGCATCGATCGTGAGCAGACGATGATTCTACCAGAGCACTGGTGAACTCACCGAACTCTAGTATCCGTACTCCATCTTTCACAGAGCTTGAGGGTGACATGGATTCAAAGGGTGGATTTCAGACTATGTACGAGGATGAGGGGATGGTAAGTGGGGAATGGCGACGAAAGGGTGCAAACACCGAGGCGGCGCTTATGAGGCAACAGCCAGGCGGCTATTCTGTGTACAGCCACGACACCCAGACACCTGTATTTATTTGACTTTCAGTCAGCTCAAGCAGCTTGTTACATGCAAAGATGTGGCGAGACGTGCGGTAGTGAGACCAGCCAAGTCTCGGGTACGCACCTGAAGCGACCAAGTATCGCGCCACGGGCTTTGCGCCTCCATTTGATAGGATATGTATGACCAAAATCTGAAAGAAGGCGTCGATTCAGATTGCTATCCTCGTCAAATGAGCTGTAAAATAAACCATGGAGTCTGGACGGGATGTGTTTTAATGGAGATGAAAAGACGGAGCCCACGGGCGTCCCCTTTGCTGTCGGCTGGCTTAAGTCACCGCATTTATCTAGAACGACATGGAAAAGAGCTACCGCTTATTCCAGCGTACGCATTCATCGACTATTGCTCACAGGTTCAAGGCATACCTCGACATTCTGATGTTTGAGGAGAGCTTTACTGTTTTGTGGCCCATATTGCATTTAAGCAAAGCGTCAACTGCGCAAGCGCAACGTTAACGTTCGACGGTGCCTTGTTCGCAACGGCATGGGGCGAGACTTTGAGAGCCCAAAGTGCAAACTGGAGGATAACAAAGCTAGTTAGAGTGATGAAACCAAATCCACGCACGTGCGATTTGAGCAAGTGACATGGGCGCGACGACGCTAGATGGCTAATTTACTATAACGCGTTATATTTCTTAGCAACATCCTCCATCGATTCTATATAGTTTTACATGATGACGCTTCTTACATCTACGGCCCTTCCTGCCCTCGCTTCCCTATGCTCATTTCTGGTTGATTGATCTAGGTCATTTAGCAGCTGTGTCCGAGGACGTTGACTCCGTTAGCTGTCCAGGCTACCATGCCCGAAGGCACTAAACAACTCACATGAGACCAGGTCAACTATGAAGACTTTTCGTAGATGTTTTGTGGACATAGGCAAAAGTAGAGCACACTTGAATTCCGAAAGCGTGTCGAGTCGATAGAATTCAGCATGGCCATACGGGTCGTTCTAGGACAACACATTTTGCGCTTCAAGCTCGGCCACTTCAGAAACGGTAGTATTTAGTAGGTTACGGTGTACTATCAGGGATCCGGCAGGAGGACTAGGGCGAGCAATATGAACGCAGACGGGAATCGTATGGGTGGGAGAGACGCAACTAGGGCCGCACTGTGAAGCTAACCAGCGGAAGTTTGACTAGGTAGATAACGCCGAGCAGTTCTTTCCGATTCGTCCTTCCACTCGCCACCATCCTAAATACGCGGCTAGGATAGCGTTCCCTAGAAGTGTGAGAGCCAACCAACAGTCTAGACGAGCCCAGAGATCGCTCCACGTTGGAGACTGACAAAATTGATTGTCGGCGTCGGAGCGAGGCCCAGTTGATCGTTTGTGAGCCAGAGAGAGTGACCGCCTGGATGCTAAGGTATAGCGAGCACAAGCAAGTCCACGAAGATGAGCAGTAGGTGCAAGTCGATCTGGGTTGCCAGCACCAGTATGGCTGGACTGGAACCTGAAATAAAAAGATAAGCGAATGTCTCAAGATAATAGGTAATTACTCGTGTCGTCGAATGGTATGCCTGTGTCCCCGTTCCTTCCTACCCTCGACTCTGATCCTGCTCGTCGAGGACTCCAATGTCGCCGTCGGCCAATTCACGGGTAGATTCATGTCAAGCTGAGACCTCAATCCAGCCGCAACGAAATAAATAAGAAAAAGAGACGACTTACCAATTACCTAATCCACCCCTCTTCGGCATCTCCTCCTCCTCCTCCTTTAGCCTCTTTCGTTCCGTCTGATCCCGCTCAGCCCAAATCGCCTCTGCCTCTCCCACACTCTTGGCCACCTCCTATCCGCTTGAGACTAACATCGACCCTCCAGGGTGCAAGGGAGAAAGCGCCAGCGAAAGATTTTGGGCAGGAACGGGCCGTTTGAGGGATTGGACATGCACTTGTGCGGCGCCTCTGCCGGATCGGGGCCGGCTAAACCGTTTAGATGCGGGTGAGTTGAGGCGTGCACGTGGAGGAGAAAGACGGTGATGCGGTGGGCAGGAGGGAGGATGGGAGGGACTGGTGCCGGGTTGGCGGGAGAGACTGGCGTTGGGTTTTCAGATCAGGCTGGAGCCTTCATTGCGCGTGCTTATTTGGGAATGGCTGCAAATTATGTGACCGTCGTCCGAGGCGAGAGAGTAGGCCAGCTTAGAGGGCGCGGGTGAAGGGAGTGTCCCGCACAGAAAATCCTCGTCCCACAGGATCTATCGATAAGGACGAACCACAGTGGTGGACGAACCAGAATAGGCTTTCCCCTCGCCTAGCCCTTCGACTTCGCCTTTGTCCTCGCCCTCGGTTCCCGCTGCGAATGACTTTGACTCTTCAGCTTAGCAGCCGCTGGGGGTAATCCAACTGAATAGCCCTCCAGTTTCTCCGGCGACATTCCCACAACCTCGATCTCCGCTAGACGCTTCGACTTGGGCATTTGCACCTCCTCTTCGTCAGGTCTGATGCCGGCCTACGTGCAGAGTCGGTTGTAGTGCTGAAGCTCTGCGCAGGTGAGTATGTAGTCTGGGCGGGACGGCGTCGGAGGTGTGCAGTCGTGATCGGCGACGGAATCCACGTCGGCGCGAGAGGAGTTATCTAGGATGGCGTACACCGCGCGGAGAGATGGGAGGAGCAGGTTCGTCTCGGGTGAAACTGGGCAGTGTGATCCATCAGCCAACGTCATAGGAGCAGGAAAAATACGCACTGTAAACCCCATGTATGTGGTGTGCCTCGACGCGCCTGAGAAGCATTCCGAGCAGAGGAAGTGAAGAAGCCCACGCGACGAGTCCAAAATCCAGCGTCGCAAACACGTAGAGCAGCGCCTGGTCCTCGGAAGCGGAAAACTTCAGGCGCGACCAGTCCTCATCCGTGCATGTCCATGTTCTCATCTGCCCTCTCGGTCACAGCCCTCGCCACATCCGCCGGTCGCACCACGCAGCGCGGTCCTGGTGTCCGGGCGCACGTGTCAACTACAGCTTTGCGTCGACGTACAAGAAGGTCGAAAGGTCGGCATAGCGGGCTGCGACAGGATGCAAGTAAAATCCAGCTCTAAGGTAGAGAAAAACGGTGTCGGCTGTGGAGGAGGGAGTGGCGTGTGATATATCACGTGACATGACAAATGACCCGATCGATGCCCGATCTGATGGATGATCTATTTCCCTCTTGCGCTTTCTCCGCCGACTCGGGACAAGTGCTGGGCTCTCTTCATTTGGATCATGAGAACTCTGCCTTTGTTTTGCGAATATTCAGTACGGCTAGCCTACGCTTTGTCCGACTTACTGGCGCTCGCTTGGACGGGAGCTTACTAGCGCTTGGCTGTACTCAGTATCCCAACGCTGCGGTTGCGCCACTCGGGTTCTGGTTCTTGTTGCTAGAGTTTGAACCTAGTGCTCGCTTGCTTTCGACATCGTTCTCATGATTAGCCCTACGCCGTGCTGTGCTCATTACTTGCCGCATCCACGCCACTGGCCAATCCACCTTATTCTTTCAGGTTCGAACAAGCAAACCTCCATGTTCCGATTGCTTCGGTTTGTGAACAGCACTTGTGGAAGACTAAATCCTCGTTCGAGGTTGCCATCACGCGTTCGAGAGGGTAAGACTTTGTTTTATGCATTGTAGAACCTGTCGTTGGCTTATTACATTTGCGCCAACACATCGGTCTGTAGAGAAGTTGTGTTCCCACTTGGGTGCTAATGTAGTTAGTTGCATCGACAAGTTCTCATCAATTTCATTGTTAGTCAAATCAACTACCACGATCAAGCTGACTGCTGTTGGATGAGTAATCACAGACAAACGAGTTCAAGAACGCATAGTTGATGGTAGGTCTGCCATGGGAGTGAAAGAGCGAGCCTCGCGCGCGCTCTGTGGGCGGCGTGACATATGTTTACGACATATTCCTCGAGTCGGCTTTTGAGTGGGATAGTAATACGATAATTGGGCAGGACACAGCGGTCGCTTCTCGCTCCCTTTGTAGTCTAGCATCTTTTACGGAACGTTACGAGGAAAATGGTTCCGCTAGCACTCTCGAATAAGATGCCAGTCTACTACAGCCCATTACGCCAGCGTCGTGTTAGGTTATTTCAGGCATGTCGTGATTCCAACCGTTTGAAGGCTGCCCAATCATGCAAATGACAAGATACCAAAAACCTATTCTCGTCTGCTCCAAAAATAGGAAGACCGGCGTGTTTTCATATGGTAAATAGTGCGAGTGGGATAAGAGCATGGTTTGATTGTGTTTGTAGGGAAGTGTATATCTCCGCTCTAGTTTACATTGGCATCTAACATCATATGCATCCTCGACATCTTATACTAAATGCTCAGGTGTGTTTATATCTAAGTCACTCAGTGCGTCCTCCTGCACACCAAGATTTGCTAAGAATGGCGGGCGAACAGTTGCGTGATGATTTTCTCGAACCACGTTTTTGCGACGCACCACCTTGGTACGTTTACGGCGAGTGGAGTTCTGGGTGATAATTTCTTGTCAGTCCTCTATTTATCGATTCATCCTGCTGGCTAAATGCGTGCTGCGTGGTTGGTTACTTCAGTGAACTATTTCCTTATGGTGTACAAAGGTCGAGTTGATGAATGCCCTTCATTTCTCCACATCCCTTCTCTTCTCGTACGTATGATTATCTTAGCACCTTGCCTAGGCCCGCTCGTGCAAAATATGCCACGCTGTCTGTATCCTGTCTCGTCGAGGTTTATCGCATTCTATGTGACGGTTTCCAAGTGACCTTGTGCTGTTATATATATGTGCGAAATACCATGTCTGTGCTCGCTTCACGATTGTGTGAAGAGCGCGAGCCTGTTTGGGTCTGGTAAGAGCTTGTTAGGACGAGTCTTGCATATGCGGTTATAAATAGTTATATCGGATATACATATCAGGAGGACAAGGTTAACGGAGAACAATTGCATGAATTCCGGAATGAATATAAGAGCTCAAACTAAGGGACATCGGCTGAAGAGAGATCCGATTGTATGCGTTGCTGAATCGTCTCCAGGTATCGAACGCTTATCTGAGTCTCGACGTGCGACTCTCCAAGCACCTGCTTTCTCAAAGCTACAGTCTCAGCCATCAGCTCCTCCGCCTTCTGCAGCTTTCCTTGCTGTTCGTATGTCGAGGCCAGGTTGTGCATTTTCACCAGCGTGCTTGGATGCCCCCTGCCCAGCACCCTCTGCGTCGTCTCAAGTACCTCAACCAGCAGTAACTCCGCCTCGTCCAGTCGACCTTGTCTCTTGTAGGTCACTGCAAGCATACCCATACTCTTGAGTGTGTCCCTGTGCTCTGCGCCGATCACCCGCTTTCGAGCCTCGATCACTTCCAGGAACAGCGTCTCGGCCTCCTGCCACCGCTCCTGATCGCGATACGTCAATGCGAGGACGTGCATGCTCGCGAGCGTCCTAGGATCTGCATGGCCGCGCACTCGTTTCTCGACCTCGACCACCTCGGTTTGTAGGACCTCCGCCTCTTCCAACCTGCCCTGGTCCCAGAATGCTGCTGCTAGGTTGTGCATGCAGGTGAGCGTTGTGGGATGCTCGTTTCCGAGCGTGTCCCTGCTGGCTTGAAAGGCGATCTTCAGGAGTGCCTCTCTCTCCGTCGCATATCCAGCCTCATTGTATACCGATTCCAAGATGTTGGCGAGCTCAGGTACCATTTGAGTATGATCATCGCCTAGAGCGAGGAGGTGCGGCAGGAGTTGGCGCCGGAATGCATAGTCCTCCGACTCAAACTTCCACTCCACGCAGAGTGCCAGCAGCCATGTGGCGCGTTCACGCACGTCTGTTGCTTCTGGTGCGGTGGTCCTACACCATTCCTGAACGAGTGGGTGCATCGAGTATGAGCATGTGTGTGTATTGTAGTCGAGGAGCGAGAATGCGCGAAGTTGGTCTGTTATGTCCTTGGGCGCGAGCGGGTCCCATTCGTCGGATGTGGTTCTGAGTGAAGACAAGAAATCGAAAATGATCGCTTTAGTGGCATCCTGAGCTTCAGTCAGAGGTATCTCTGGTCTGAATGACAACACTCTGGTGCTAGCCTTTTCGAAGAGGGCTTCTGAAATGCCCTCATGATGCAAGAACGATATCAAGTGTAGCAGCTGAGTCGCCTGAGAGCTGAGTTGTCGGGAGCTGATCTCCCAGGTGGCGAACACAGATAGGTCGTAGTCGCTCATCTGTTTGCTTGGTCGTTCACGCAGCAGACGTGTTCGCGCTGTCCGAAGGATTCTGACATACTCCTCAACTCCGCACTGTCGCGTACGCATATATGCGCCGGACTGCACGATTGCGAGCGCAAAGTAGCCGAGCTCCTACAGTATATGTTGAGTCTAACCTCTGAAGGAGTTCCAACTAAGAACTCACGTCGACTAGCCTTTTTGCAGTGCTGACCGTTTCTTCCGTGCGATCGGCTCCAGAGCTCTTCAGGAGCAGTTCCAGCGCATCGTCCGGACGCATTCCGCCCACACGGCGGTACGACTCTGGCCCGGTCGCATGACTGACCACCTGCTGGTTCCGAGTTGTGATGAGGATATCGCCGTGGTCGCATGATGGGAAGAATTCGTGCAGATTGAGGTCTGGGTCGTCTGCGTTGTTGAGTACCAGCAGCCACCTCTCCTCTTGTGATGCTAGCCATGCCAGCCCTTCCTCTGGCGTCGTTCCTGTCCCGCAGGCTTTTGCGAGGGCGGTAAGTCCAGCTGAGATCGTCTCACGGGTGGTCGCGTCGATGTAGAAGATATCCCAGAATCTACAAGAGGCAAAAAAGTGAGTGAGATGGTTGATAGAGTCGTATGCAGTTGAGCAGCCTCACAGAGCCTTGTGTGGCTGGACGAACTTGAGCGCAAGCTGCGTCTTCCCGGCTCCTCCTAGTCCGTGCAGCACAAACAGCCGTCTTTCGAGCGATGCAGGCTTCGAGAAGTAGGAGTCCATCTGGTCGAGGATGTCCTGTCGACCTGTGAATACTCGGGATGGCGGCGGGCAGCGTCCGATGCGCGTGTTTGGCTGCTTTGGCAGCTGTATGTTTCCCTCTGTCAGGTGAGATAGCATCAATCCGCGAAGATCATGGCTGAATGAGAGCATATTAATTGTACACACCGACAATCGTTGCGGCTCCAAATCCCCCGGCGACTGACTGGGCTGCACTATCCATCCTTGAGGTCACCACCGCATCCTTCAGGTAGTTCAGTGTGTGAGCTCGAACCTTGGACAGCCGAGCAAGGTCCGACTGGTCGATGTCCTGCATTCCCTGGTCGGCGTTGAACCGGAAGTATACGTTCGATGCGCGGGTGAATCGCCGTGATAGCTCCTGGTTTGTCCGTTCGCAGTCAGTGGCAATGGAATCGAGCGTCTGGACAAGCTGAAGAGGCAGGAACTGCAATAGCTTGCTTCGGTCGGGTATGTTTGCGGAGTGCAGCTGGCCGGATCCGACGCTGAGCACGGTTGCAAGTAGCCGCCCGGGGAACAGCTTCTCGGCCTCGTTGATCATGTGTGTTGTTGGGTTGTTGCAGCTTAGTGCCCCGCTGATGTATCTTGTCTTGACGCTTTGCTCGATGATGGTGGCTTTCTTGAACATTCCAGGTGTCGCCATTGTTGCTCGCACCGCTTCGACTATGGTGCACTCGGGGCCTTGGTTGGCTGCGATGCGGTAGGTACGGATGAGGGTGGGTATGCTGCCTCGAATGGCGTCGGCGGACATCGCACAGACCGTTCTATATGCATTGCGCGTGTGTTAGCCATGGAAAGATCAGACATATTGATATATGTATCTCACACTTTACACCCATTGCCTTGATCATGCTCTTCGATCATTTTTGCGTCGACTCTTCCACAGTGCCTCGCCGTGATCTCGCCCACCACTCTCTCCAGCGCAGTAGCGCTAAACGCATCGCCCGTCCCGAAACGCAGCCCAAACCCCTTCTTCACGAACCCCTTGTTCAGTATCTCTACATAGCAATCGATGGCAGTTGATATCGGAAGCCGGAGTCTACCCAGCAAGATAGCCACAAGTCTGATGGGGTGTCAACATGAACGAATTTAAAGACTGGGTGCAAGTACACACCCGCCTGTTCCTGTGCCGCAGATAAGGTCAAAGAAGTCGCATGGCAGTGGCATCTCGAGAAGGTCACGAATAGCCTGGATCCTGCACATGAGCTCGTATACGATGATGAGTGCGCTGAGGACGTTGATCCCACCCCCATCTGCAGTGACCATGAGCATATGATGATTCTACTAGGGCACTGATAAACTCACCGAACTCCAGTATCCGTACTCCACCTTTAACAGAGCTTGACGATGACATGGGTTCGAAGGGCGGATCTCAGACTAGGTACGAGGGTTAGGGGATGGTCAGTTGGGAACGGCGACGAACGGGTGCAATCATCGAGGCGGCGCTTATGGGGCAACAGCCAGGCGGCTATTGTGGGTACAGCCACGACACCCAGACATCGGTATTACTTGGGTTTCAATCAGTCCAAGCAGCTTGCTACATGCATACATGTGGCGAGACGTGCAGTAGTGGGCCCAGCCAAGTCCCGGGTATACACTCAAAGCGACCCGAAATCACGTCGCAGGCCTTGCGCCTCCACTTGATAGGATATGTATAACCGAAATCTGAAAGCAGGTGTCGATTCAGATTGCTATCCTCGTCAAATGAGCTGTAAAGCAAATTACGGAGTATAGACAGAATGTGTTTTGATTGAGATGAAATGACAGTGTTGAATGAATGCTATAGTAGACTTATTGTAGTACTGTTAAACTGATGTAATAGGATGGTATTCGAGTACTGAATACATGCAGGTTATATACTATAGACGGATGGGCAAGAAGAGCGCGTGCATAGAGAGAAGAGCGCGCGTGCACGATGAGCACGTGATGAGCGCGGACAGCATACACGTAGGATACTGGAACATTCGAGTCGTACAGCTTGTATAAACAACAGACAGAGCCCATGGGGTTTCCCTTTGCTGTCGGCTGGCTTGAGTCGCCGCATGGGTTTTACGCTGGTTTGACAGACGCTTTATATGCTGTTTCTACCACAATTCTGAGCACTTAGTTCAATGGTGTTTCAGCCACATTCGTAGTTATTGCCTAAACACAGGCGTACTGGACGGGAAGTGAGAGAGTTCGCACCTGTACTGAGATCGAACCGATCGAAAGTGGAGTAAACTCGACAGTGAAGGAGCTACAAGCTATTCTGTTCAACTGGTTATTTTCTTATTGGCGTTGCATCGTGCGTGTCTTGCCTCGTGACATAGAGATGATATACCATGATAAACATCAAGCTCAGTACGAATATAAAGTACAGCGGTGTTGGTTGTGCGTTGAAATACTAGACGTAATTCAAGAACAATTCGCCAAACTACAACCCTGAGATTGAACTTAATCAGCGTAGATTGCCACACACATATGGATAGTGATATGTACTGAGGGCCAATGGTTAGGCCTCGAGCAAGCAGATCTGTTTGTGATTGACGTTCTCGTTCTTGTGGACCCGGAATTCAAATTTGAGCCTATTCAATGACTAGGTGACCGTTCCACATTCCAGATATGATTTATAGGACACGAACACAGGGCCTGTGTTCGAGTAGTCGCAACCATTTGCTGTGAGCATTTGGGAGGGGCGTAGGCAACCCCCAGAAAGCTCGCAGGCTCAGAGTACTGGACGTATTCTGTGGAGCAGTGACCTGGGTCAAGAGACTCG
>MU132288.1:62457-85096 GCA_015039395.1 Ceratobasidium sp. AG-I | reverse complement strand
TTGTCGATTACGAACCCGCTTTAGGCTGAGGTGTCGATTTTACATGCGTTTTGTGCCAAAGCGAGCCCCAGCACCTGTCCTAGTTGTGCAATACCAATGACTGCGGACGCTCTATCAGAAGATTCCGGCTTTGCAGACGGCTCCTCGTCAGACTTCGGCTTGCCGAATATTTTATCTATGTCTGTAACTTTGAACGACAGGACAAGTATCGCCGCCGCCACGGTTGCTACCACTGGGTCTCAAATGTCGGCTCCCATTAGGATCAGTCGGTCCACGTCACGGACCTGTGCCACAAATGAGATTTGTCATGTGGTCCGTTCAACCCCGCAAAACGATCAGGCTGAAGCTCAGGAAGCTGTCATAATTGACTGGGCGGTCCACGATGCAATATCGCTTAACACTTAGATTCACACGCGCGCGGGAAGCAGCAGAAATTCGTACAAAAATGCCGTACTACTAAGTATAGGAAGCGCGTCATCTGGTTGGGGAGTGAGCCTAGGCGGGAAGAATCACCACCCTGCCTGATAAAAACAGTTAGAGGTGGACTTTATCGGAAGACAACAGTCAGGCGTGCGTATATCGGGCGTGCATGCAGATCAGGATGATTTGCAATCAAATGTGGAGGCTTGATCAGCCAATCAGGGATGACCGGCCGGAACGTATCCGAGCGTTACATTGTAACCGGATAGATCCCCAACAGCCCCGCGCCAAACCTCGCACCAATCCCAAAGAAGGGACGAGCAGTGAAATTCGGCCAACGCGCAGCTGCACCAGACGACGACGGACGACTTGGCCAGACGGCGAAAAACGTACTCGCGAGCCCCGCAGAAGACTTGGCCTTCGGATTTTACTGCTTGTTGACGCTCGGGGTAATTCGCCGATATAAACCGATGTCATTTGACGGTGGAGTTGATCGAGGAGTCAAGCGCAAAGGACCGACGGCGGACCTTTCGGATGATAACAACGAGCCCAAGTCTCGCGGCAGAGCGTAAGTCCAGTTGCCTTGTCTTGTCCTTCACTTACGTTGTCATAGGTGTACGGCCTGCCGAGCTATCAAGGTTCGGTGTGACAATCCCAACACGGCTTACGATGGTCCGTGCACTCGATGCACCAGGCTCTCGTTAGAGTGTCTTTACCAGGAGAAAAAGCGTGGGAGGAAGCCGAAAAACGAGTGAGTGTGTTCGTGAAAACGTTTACCGCGCACTCACCTTGTTCGTAGCAATCCAGACGACAAGCAGCAGGTTTACGTCACTCATACGAAACCTAGTCCATCTCCCCAGTCACGTCCGCAACCCCGCGCGGGCTCTTCCAATGTCGGCGATTTTCCAGGCATGCTGGATCCCCGCGCTCGACCGATCACCCATAGAAGCCTCCCCCGACTTTCTGCTTCGCTCGAGACGCCTCCCCCAGGTCCGTAATTGCTTGATTTCTAGGCGAGAGCTCACTGACTGAATTGCCAACAGGAGGAGTGGCCGCTTCACCTTCTCATACCGTGAGCTCTAGCGACGCGGGCAACTCTCGCTTCCCCGACACCCGGCCCCGCGATGACGTCAAGAGATATACGCTCGCGAATATTATGAGCGACGTCCCATCTCCTTCCCACTCCCACTCTCACTCTGCAAGCGTGAATGACCAAGTAGGCGCTCGTACGTACCTGTATGGTCTCTCTCCCATCGACCGCCTCGAAGATCCATTACAGGCCGAATATGTCACCGAGGCGGAAGTTGACCAGCTATTCTACTCGTGCGTGCCACATCTTATTTTACTTCGCTGTCTAACGCCCTCTTGAAGATACTTTGCCCACTTGAACCCAATCATCGGCCTCCTCGACCCCCGCCTCCACACCGCGTCTTACGTAAGACAACGCTCGACCGTCCTCTTCACCACCATCATCGCCGTCTCGAGCAAGTTCTTCCTCTCTCACGTCCACGAACGATGTCACGCCCTCAGCCAAAGCCTCATCGGACGGGGTCTGGCGGCTGATATGTGTAATATCGAGTACGTGCAGGCGCTCTCGTTGAGCACGTTCTACAAGGACGCGGACGATGCGAGTAGTTGGCGGAAGGTTGGACTTGCGATTCGGATGGCGTACGAGTTGAATCTGCACGAGTTCAGGACGGAGCCGTTGCCGTCAGAGGAGGTTCCTGCGAGGAAACAATTGGTGAGTCTTGACGATTGGGTGGGTGAATGGAGGTTGATTGGTGATGGGTTGGGTTGGGTGGGGTAGAACCGGGAGAGGACATGGATCCGTGAGATTGTTTTCTTTATGGTTTGCGTGCGTAAGCTGATTAGTGTGTAGAGCTTGTTTGTGAGTACGTTTGTTGAGTGGTGTTTGAAGTTGTCGAACGTGTTGTTTGGTAGTGTATGATTTTACTACAGCGTGAGTGAAGTTCATCCCCTCGCCTTATAATATTATTTGACGCTCATGTTTGTGTGCAGGTCCCAACGAAATAAGCCGAATATGATTCCGGATCAAGATTTTCCCGACGTGGAGAAATGGGTTCGAGATCATCCTCAAGTAAGCCCTCCATATTCAACTTCATAATCGTGCTCATACTGACGCCTAATTTAGTTCCCGTGTTGTAAGTCCTCACTGGCAGATTCAATTCCTACTAACCCTCTTCGCAAATAGACGCCGACGCCCAACTCGCCGGTTCCGTCTCCTTCCTGATCGTCTACCGATTAATCCAATCGACCCGAGCGTCGATGATGGTTTCTAAACCGGGCGGGTTCGATGCTACGATCCGACATCTCTTCCGCATGCTTGACCAGACGCCGAAGTTCTGGGCGACTCTCGAAGGTGGGATCCTCGCCTTATCTATCTACAACTCTCACTCAAAATTCTCTTCGAATAGACGCCTCAGCGGGCCTCGCACCCGTCTCCCGATCCATTATGCGCTTCTACTACTTCAGCTCCCAACTCTCCATCAACGAGCTCCAAATGCTCTCCCTCGTCTCTCCCCCAGCCGAGACAGCCCAAATGGCCCTGCTTCAGTGCAAGGAATCTGCGATGTTGGTGTTGAGACACGTGGTGGACGATATGGCGCCGAGCGGGTATGTCCCGTATACGCAAGATGGGATCGCCTTTGCGACTGCGTATGCTGGTGTTTGGCTGTACAAGGTGCGTCTTCCCTCAGTTACCATCTGGTAGAGGTTTGGGGGAATGAATTTTGGTTTTGGTTTTAGCATCTGGCCAAGTTCGATCCTGCGGCGATTAGCGAGATTACGAGTGTTTTCCAAGCTGTTGTGGAGGCGTGTGAGAAGCAAAGTCGGACGCCAAAGGATATTCCGTCGTATTTTGCCAAGTTTTTCGCGCACCTTGTGAGGAACTCGGAAGCTTCGAAATCTCCTCTCGACAGGGTAAGTTCTCTATGCTTTTCATGGGAGTATGATGCTGATGGGTAATGTGCGTTTAGATGATGTCGACTGATCAACAACAAGGCATCGTGAGTGCTTTATTTGGTCTCTTGAGTTGTGGGGCTGATCGTCTGAGTTTTGTGTGGGGCAGAACTCGAACCTGTTGTTCCCTGATATCCAGTTCCCGAGTACGGATTACCAAGCGTATGTCCCGCCGGAGCTTATGCCGCCTATAGAAGGCATGGATGCGCACTGGTACGTCTCCGCATCTACACCCCATTTCGACGCCCCCAATTTCGCGTCAGATTTCATTTACTAATTCATTCGTTGTATGGTTTATAGGATGAACGTGATGAGCGGGTTGGACGATTGGTGGAAGAACTATACATACCTGGGCTCGTTGTCGGGGTATGTGGCCCAGTGATTTGGATATGGATATGGTGTATTTGTATGTTTTTCACTTCCGACGTGATTATGGATACGTGGTTTATGGATATCGGTCGAGAGTATGATTGGATGTGAGCAAGGTTTCCTTGGGAGGAGTCGCAGCGCTCTTGTAAACCGCGGGGCTTACTGTCGACTAGCTAGCGTAAAAAATGATCAGGGCAGGGTTGCCAAATATTGATCTTTTGTAAGAGATTGGCTGGACTCGATGGTTGCACCTAGTGGCTTACTCGGTGCCATTGTAATCGTATCCAGAACGATTGTGTTTATACATTAGAGACGAAGAATGGATTCGGAAGATACCGCTCAGTTATTATATTACATCCCCATATGCACGTAGGGTACCCATCGCATGAACGCCTTGTCTCCGACCTTTGCCCGCAGACATTGAACGGCAGAGTGTAACGCTTCAGCCGCTTTCCGACTGTCAGGCTCTCCTCCTTCTAAAATCCGCGCATATACCTCCTTCGCAACTAGTGGCGCATCATCGTCCTGAACTGACCACATCGTGGCTATGACCGTCGAATACCCAGCCATGATCATCCCCGCCGCCAGGTGCACAGACTCGTCTGGCAGCTGCTCGTCTCCGGTCGCCGTCTGACACGCCGAGAGGAACGCAAAACCGCCACGCTTATTCGACTTGCTTGTGATCGTTGCCAGATCCAACGTTCCATCGTGCAGATATAACGCGCTGGCGATTGGGCTAGCTGGGTCCTGCTTAGCGTGGCATGCGAAATGGACCCAGCTATGCTTATCCAGTCCACTCAGAACGGCCTCGACAGTGGCATTTTCGTTGTCGAGCTGGGTAAAGGGGAGTTTGTTGGCTTGGGTTTTAATATGCTCGAGCTCGGCTGCTGTTCCAGGCAGCTCTGAAAGCCCGGGCTGAGCGGCGGACTGGCCGACAGCAAGAATGCCGGAGAACTCGGTGGTTGATGTCGCGGGCAAGAGCAAGGTTTCAAGAGTGGGGGTGTAGGACGAAATAACGAGGTCCATCATGTTCATTCCGGGCTGATCGTAGCATCCGGCGGCGTGGAGCGGAAGGAACGAAAGGGGACCGGTGGTGCACCAGGTGATGTGGGGAGGGGGTCTTGTCAATGGCTTTTCCTACACTGCTAAGTTAGAAGTGCACAAGCGATAGCCTGACTGTATGCTTACCGTATATCCGAGAACGTCAAGAATTGGCTTTGCTACGTCCAACCACAGAAGGGCTAAAACCTCGCTGATATTTGTATCGGTATTTGAGCTCCTTGTCTTGAACCCGCGAGCGACGAGGCCTCTAATGTGAAGACAGCTAAGTAGTGCGGTACGGGCTCCATTCGCCTTCTCAAAGGAAAATCCAGGAAGTGGGACAAGAGTGATGGGGTCGCCGTTGGACAAAATAAGAGCGTCGCAACGGGTCTTGTGAACGTTGATAACTACCACGACCCCAGAATGAGCTGCAAGCATAAGCTCGGAGCTCTTCTTTGGTTGCATGAAATCACCGAAACCAGGAAGCTGCTGGACCTGCTCGAGGAGCTGACTCCAAGTCTCGGCTGAACGACGGCGGCGCTGAGCAGCTTCTTCAAGAACCAAACTATTGGTCCACGACACATCGCTCGCCGGTGTATTCAGTTCTGTCTGATCTAAAACCTGTCGGGCCTGTTGTAGCTTTTGAGCAAGGACTGGGTCGACTGTTGTGAGCTCCTCTAAGGGAGTTCGGAGCTGTAGCATCTGCTTCCAGACGATGGAGCGACCCTGTTCGATCCATTCGAGCGCCAGATTGAGCTCTCCCGCCTGGATTGCAACTGAAGCCGCCTCAGTGGCAATGTTCGCAGTGGAGTTTATGTTGTCATAGCGTCTGCTGACCGTATCTCCTAGCCAAACAAGCTGGGGCACAATATGCATCGCCTGCGTATATGCCGACAACTGTGCAGAGCTACCCAACGGAGAAGAGAGACTAGCACATAGACTCCAGGCAAGGAATCGAATCTGCGGGTCACTAGAGGATGAATCCGAGGCGGTCCGTAAGCAATCTAACGACTTGGAATACTCCTCAAATATCTCCGAGCGGGAATAGTCCTTGAAGATCTCCGGATGGCCAAGGCGCCAGAGATGCGACGCGCTGAGGTTGGTTGCACGCTCTGCTACGTCCGCGTGATCCTTGGGCGTAAGATCAACAGCCTGGGCCAAATAAGTAATAGCTTTGTCAATATCAGAATGCCTGCTTAGACGCTGAAACCGATAGCTATAAGAACGGCCCAAATTGCTAAGCCTATTTGGCAGCTTCGCGTGTCGATCAGGGGTGCATGAGACAGATTCAGTGTGGAAGTGGATGGACCGGTTGATGTCTTCAAGGTCATCAAACCGCGCGAATCGATAGCGGTACGCCAAGCCGAGATCGTTTAGCACTGTCGACTTCTCCGCATGTCCCTCAGCGGTAAGCGCTCTCGACTCCTCTAGATATTTGATGGCTAGATTAATGTCTTCGGCATCTCCCAGAGCGTGGAAACGAAGTGAGCACGCCGCACCGAGATTTTGCAGTTGTCCTCGCTTGTTTGGGTGTCCCTCTGGAGTGAGTGCTACGGCCTGAGTCCCGTGTTGGACAGCCCTTTCTATGTCTCGTATGTCGTGCAAACGCTGAAATCTCATACGGTAGGAAATTCCAAGGTTATTCGAGAACATCGACCTGGAAAGATGCTTCGCGGGGGCGAGCATTTCTGCTTCATGTAGGCAAGCAATGGCTTTGTCGATATCTTCAAGCACATGGAAATCTTGATACCGGGCGATGTATGATGAAGCGAGATTACTAAGCCATGTTGGTTTTATGGGGTGGTGATTGGGGAGCAGTGAGATAGCCTCGGATTGAGATGCCACGGCTTGGTAGATGTCCGGGATGCAACCTAGGAGGCGAAACCGAGATAAATAGATACTTCCGAGGTTGGCAAGCACCATAGGTCTGTCCGGTGCATTCGAAGAGGAGAGGGCATTGGCCAAAAAAATGCAGTTGATGGAAATGTCAAGATTCCGATAGTCACCTAGCCGCTCAAATCGAGAATGGTGTGCAATAGACACACGGCTGAGTCGGCCCGGCAGCTCAGGATCTCTCCTAGAAGTAATCCATAGGGCACGACAGAAGAAGTTGATAGTCTGGTCGATATACTGAGGGTCGCCTGAGTTCTTGAACTGAATCAAATATTGAGCTCCTAGTGATTCCAAATCCGAAGCTTTATCTCGATACCCCCTAGGAGGAATCGGGGACTGTGTGAATATGTTCTCCTTATTCTGGTGAGAAACGGGCTGCGATCGCTCTGGCTAACAATAGGTGGAGGGATAGGGAAAACATGAATTAATTCAACCGCAATTCAACATCAAATGACGGACATACTGAGCCTTGATTCAAACTTCTGGTGATTCTAATTATCATTATCTTATGCTGCTGGGCTGTTATATACAACCTACCTTATAGATTTATCGCGATCTAGAGCACCTGATAGTGGCGAAGACATGAGGTTTCAGTCGATAAAGATTTTCTTCGCTGAAAGCTTTTATGTTTAAGGCCTATGATTGAGCGAGTGGGAGGGCTTAGCTGAGTATCAACCGACAGAGGTTCCCAATTCTTTTATAGAGCTACGAGTACAAGTACGGGTTCTGGTCCGGCGAGCCAACGGGTGGATACGTAAGGGAAGTCGCTATGGCATAGCATTAGATGCGCCGAGTTCGCCGTTTGATTGCTGTGCCGAAGAGAGACCCCTATTAAACCTAGATGGGGACTTCCTCGAAGCGAAAGCTTAACGAGATGACTGACTCGGATTCGAAACTTAATCCAATTTAGGAGACTGATTGGTTATTCAATATCTGGAACGTAATCAGGACTCCGATGGAATGAGAGAGTATCCTGATACAGCAAAAATTGAGTCGCCACTCAAACAGCACAGAGGCCTTGCCCCCGAGCAACTTTGCGTTTCGGCGTTTTGTTGACGCGAGCCCCTGCTGTAAACATTAGTCCCAACCGGCGAATAACGATGACCGATCACGCCGCTTGCGGTGCGTCGGCTGTGCCTATTTACTCACAGTTGAAATCGATTGCAGCATACATGCGTTTCGTGAAGGGGTGCTGTTCTCATGATGGAAAATCTGAACTCCCTGCACAGCGTTAAATTTTGTAGTCGTTAGAAGGCTCAGCCATATTCCTAGAGTTACTGTTTGAGGGTATGATGGGGTAAGCGACAAGCATAGTACGGCACACGCAGCACCAAA
The DNA here is from genome assembly GCA_015039395.1 of Ceratobasidium sp. AG-I. NCBI lineage: Eukaryota > Fungi > Basidiomycota > Agaricomycetes > Cantharellales > Ceratobasidiaceae > Ceratobasidium > Ceratobasidium sp. AG-I. The sequence goes on along the minus strand of MU132288.1, from coordinate 77,059 downwards.
TCGACTTATAAAACAGCCAAAAGGCTTGACGAAGTCCTTGAAGACGACCTTCCACTAATAAAAGACTAAGCGTAATTGAGGACTATAACAATGAGTCTGCATACAACCTGCTAATAACGATAGCTTATAGCGTCATTGGGTGTTGACTAGAAGCGTATTGCGGTCTCTACCATTAAAACGAGCACTTTTAGCGTAGGTCATATGCGCTCTGTCTCATAAATCCCTTGAACTACGTCGTGATGCTTTTGCCCGGCTTGTAGTGCGCAAATCAGGTGGTGGTGTATTCTTATCTTATCTTGCAGAAAGTATTTCAAATACCACTGAACACCTCCACCTATCATGTGTCGTTGGCTCTATCCCTCGTGTTCTACCATATGATGGCTGCTATCAATGCAAGTTAGGTCTGGGTTTATTACAACGTGAGTACATCCCTTTCTTGTTTAAACTAATATTTATTGTTATTTGCAAAAATCCTTGCCGGCGCTAAATCTCTGTCATAACGCTGGAAAATACCTCGGATATGCGCGAGCCGTTACGCACGCAACACGAAGTGTAGCTGCATGAAAGCTGTATATAAACTGATGTCTCGTGTGAGCGGAGGGCACGGCACGGTTTAAAAATGAGATTGGACATACCTCGAAGCCGGCCCTGTGAGCGGCGCGAGATGTCTCCTGCCCTCCGCATAAAGATTTGCGCACGGCAGATGATACGGGTGTACACATTTAAAGCTGATCGAAGGCACTAAGTTGAAAATGCGCGGAAACATCAGGGGTTCAGCGCATATATGCACTACTTAGCCAAGATTAGGGGCTGAATGCCCAACGCAGGCTCGACCTGCAAAGGGTCATCTTCTAACCGTACTTAAACATTCTATTGCACATCACTGATGTGATTTGGCTGCAATTCCACGCATTTCAAGGTTCAAGCTCGCATAAGGGGTTTATGCCCCTGTGACGGACAGTTTTCTACTTGCCATATCGTGTATTTTCATCGCGATGCCCTCGATAGGCTTCAAAATGCGCTCTCTGTAGCGTTTGCTATGCCTAAAATCTTAAGCGGAGGGCAGATGACATCTCGCGCCGCTCGCAGGGTCAGTTTCGAGGTACGTCCAATCTCATTTTTAAACCGTGCCGTGCCCTCCGCTCACACGAAGCATCAGGTTATTTTATTTTATTTTTTGGAATCAAGTTTATTTTTTGTCGTTTTGGGGCTACGCCCTATGGTGCGACCTACACAGAGACGAGACAGGTACAGAGCGGAGGAAAAACGGGTCCGAGGTCTACATGGCGGTTAACTAGAATATCACAAAATCCTAAAAGGTAGCTACGGGAGAAAACTGAAGTGTAGTGAGGAGAAAACCGAAACACTGAAGGGAGAGGGAGAAGGGAGAGAGCAAATGCAGCAAGTTATCCTAACAAGTCAACAAAACGACGAGTAGCTTTAATGTATCTGAACAGTGGCACGAGCGCCGAAGACGACGAGAGAAGGTACGAGAGGTTAAGGTACTCTAGGCCCTGCGTAGCCAAGAACTGGTGTCGCTCTGCTGCGAATTTCTGACAACGGAGTACATAGTGCGCAGCCGTCTCCGGTGCATCACCACAGTGGGGGCATATCTGGGAATCGACGACTTTCAAGCGGGCGAGGTGGTTTTGGAGGGGGGCGTGGCGGGCATCAGGTTATATACAGCTTTCATGCAGCTACGCCTCGTGTTGCGTGCGTAACGGCTCGCGCATATCCGAGGTATTTTCCAGCGTTATGACAGAGATTTAGCGCCGGCAAGGATTTTTGCAAATGACAATAATGTTCGTTTTACTGCACATGGTTTCAGACCAAGATTTTGCCAACGAGAAGCGTATTCTAGATCATCCCAAGTGAGTCACAGACCACCGATCTCACAAGTGTGCTGGTTCGAACTATTCAATTGACTCCATCGGTCGGCGCCACGCGGCAGTCTATGGTTGTGTGTGATGTGCTTCTTTGCAATAGCGCGTTATCACAAAAATCTAACTTCCGATACTGTTACTCTCACCCGGGTCCCCCATCCTTCTACTTGCTCTCAAGTGTCCCACCGCCTTCAAATACTTCATTACGCCCGCTGTCGCTGGTCCCGGGGTGAGCAGGAATCTAGAAGAGCTCTATCTCTCTCTGCTCGTAGATCCACCCTGTTGCAGCTGATTACGGCTACGTTCAGCGATTCGGTATTCAAAGGCTAGCTGATCCCTTGTGGGCGTCCTTCACTGCAGAGCGCCGGTGGGTAACTCCGCAGAGACTATGAGTGTCGGAGGATGGGGTGCGGAAAGCACACAGGACAAAAACATGATGTTTCCGGTGGATTACCTGTGTTCCGGAGACCCACTATAAAAATAATGGTCCTTGTTGGTGTAAATGTAATTCTCTGAAAGGTCGGCAAGGTATGTGCCGCCGGGCGGCGCTCCTCGAGTTTGTGGGTAGAGCTCGAATTTGTTATCCCAAAGTACCCAACCCCCAACGGGTTGCTGCACATACTCCCTGTCGGAAATAATCCCTCCTATAGCAGGTATAGATACGCCTTAGTACGCCTAACTACCACACCCGGTTCCAGACCTTGTTTCGTTTACTGAGTCGCGAAATGCGTGTTTTAAGGGATGCATGTGACTGGGTTGGGGGATTGATGAAACGCATACGTACCTGGGCTATTTGTCCGGGTATGCGGGCCAATGATTTGAATATGGACACTATGGTTTGTGTGTTTTGCATTTGACACGGCTTGAATATGTCGGTTTTGAATATACCAAGGAGTGAGGGCGGCCTGTGAATAAACAATGAGGCCGTTATCAACATACATGGACAGGTCAACTTGACCGATAATCTTATGGTATGATCAATTTTGCGCACGAAGATGCGCCATGGTTAGCGACTTGGATCAGTAAAGCCCTTGAGATTCATCATATTCAAATCATTCAGGTTCGTGCATCCGAAGAAAGAAACATTTCAGAGAATGATTGCCGGGTCATGATATTAGATCCCCATATGCACATATGGTATCCAACGCATGAAAGCCTTGTTCCCGACCTTTGATCGCAGACACTGAACTGCAGAATGTAATGCCTCAGCCGCTCTCCGACTGTCTGGCTTTCCTCCTTCTAACAGGCGCGCATATACCTCCTTCGCGATTAACGGAGCGTCGTCGTCCACCACCGACCACATCGTCGCAACCACGGTTGGATATCCAGCCATGATCATCCCGGCTGCCAGATGAACAGACTCATCTGGCATATTCTCATCTCCCGTCGCCGTTTGACACGCCGATAGAAACGCAAAGGCGCCCCGCTTGTTCGACTTCCGCGTAATTGATGCCAGATCCAGAGATCCATCGTGGAGATAGAGCGCGCTGGAGATCGGGTCTTCGGAATTCTGTTTGGCGTGGCACGCGAAGTGAACCCAGCTGTGTTTGTCCAGTCCACTCAGGACCGCTTCAACGGTTGCATTTTTTCCATCAATTTGTAGAAAAGGTAGCTCGCCAGCTTGTTCCTTGATTTGGTTGAGTTCAGCTACCGTGCCAGGTAGATCTGAAAGCCCGGGCCGGGCGTCAGACTGACCAACAGCTAAAATGCCGGAGAAGTCGTTCACGATTTTAATGGGCAAGAGCAAAGTGCTGAGAGTTGGGGTATAGGACGAAATAACGAGGTCCATGACGTTTGCTCCAGGACGGTCGTAGTGCCCAGCTGCGTGAAGCGGAAGGAACGAAAGTGCACCCGTAGTGCACCAAGTGACGCGGGGGAGCTGGCCTGTAGATGGCTTTTTCTATATCGTCCGTCAGTGATACACAAACCACTGTTGGACATTACGCTCACCGTATACCCAAGGAATTCAAGGATGGGCTTTGCTATATCCGACCATAGGAGAGCCAACACCTCGATGAAGACGGTATCTACCCCGGGCTGGCCTACCTTGAATCCGCGAGCGACGAGACCCTTAGCTTGAAGATAGCCGAAGAGTTTTGTGCGTGCTGTAATCGCCTTTTGGTGAGAGAAATCAGGAAGTGGGACACGAATAGGTCGGTTCTTGTCGGGCAGAATAATAAGAGCATCGCAGCGAGTCGTGTGGACGTTGATAATCGCCACAGCCCCAGAATGGGCAGTAAGCATGAGCTCTGAAGCTCTCTTTGGTTGCATGAAATCACTGAAGCCAGGAAGTTGTTGTGCCTGCTGAAGAAGTTGGCTCCAAGCCTCAGCTGAACGACGACGGTGCTGTGCAGCTTGCTCCGATGGGAAACTCGTTGTTGAAGATGTGTCATTGCCTGGTCGCTGAAAATCGGTCCGGTCAAGGGTTTCCGCCACCCGTTCAAGTTTCCGAGCGAGGTCGCTGTCTTTTGCTGCGAGTTCCTCGAGAGGGGTTCGGAGCTGGAGCATCTGCTTCCAAACGATCGAGCGCCCCTGTTCAAGCCATTCGAGAGCCAGATTGAGGTTCCCGGAAGATATTGCCACCGAAGCTGCCCCAGTAGCAAGGGTTGCAACATGACCCACGCTCTTGTAACGACCAGCTACTGTGGTTCCTATCCAAACATGTTGGGGTACCAGCTTCATTGCCTGCATGTAGGCCGGTAGTTGGGCAGAACTACCCAGCCGAGATGCATACATGACCCACGAGAGTGAGGCTTGGTACCGATCCTTTGGATGACTGGAAGCAGACTGTGCGGCGGCCCGGCAGTGAGTTAACGCTAACTCAAGGTCCTCAGAGTCGCCGAACGATAGGTGTCGAAGCGCAAGCATTTTACCAAGCCTATTCGCACGACTTGCTCGGTCTGCATGCTCCATTGGGGTGAGGCCAGTTGCTTGTGTCGAGTAAGTAATAGCTTTATCAATGTCGTGTCGCTCATGCAGGAGCTCAAAACGACAGCAGTAGGCGACTCCTAGATTGCTTAGTCTGTTTGGCAGCCTTTCGTGTTGAGTGGGAGTAAGCGAAACGGATTGAGTATGGCAGGCAATGGAACGTTCGACGTCTTCCAGATTGTGCAAGTATTCAAAACGATTACAGTATGAAAAGCCAAGATCATTTAGTTGCGTTGGAAGCTCTGCGTGTCCTTCAGGAGCAAGTGACAGTGCGTTCCCTTCGTATTCGATCGCCAGATTCAGGTCTTCAAGGTCGTGTACTGCCCCAAACCGAAGAAAATATGCAACACCAAGATTGTGGAGTTGTGCTGGCTTGTTCGGATGCCCGTCTGGGCTGAGGTTTACCGCCCGAGTGCTGTGGTGAATGGCCTTATTAATGTCTTCTATATCACCTAAATGCTCAAATCTAATGCGGTGCGCACGCCCAAGATTGTTTAGACACATCGACCTGGCGCGCTGGTCAGAAGCATTGAGTTCATCGGCCCGATTCAAACAGTTAATAGCATTGTCAATGTCCTCGAGGGCGCCCAAATTCCCGAACCGATTCGTGTATGATATGCCGAGGTTACTAAGCCATGATGGTTTCTCCTTGTGACTATCGGAGACCAGAGAGATCGCCTCGGCTTGTAAAGATATCGATTTGTGAACGTCTGACACATCGCCGAGGATATTAGACCGGGACTCATAGGCAGTTCCGAGGTTGGCGAGGTACGCGGGCCTCGTTGGTCCATCTGCGGGCGTGAGGGCAGCGGCCAGAAAGATACAGTTAATGGATGCCTCAAGATTTTGGGATTCCCCCAGCCGCTCAAATCGATAGAAATGTGCGCCTGACAGGCAGTTCAACCGCTGCGGCAGATTAGGATCTTTCTTAGGAGATAGCCAGAGGGCTCGACTGACGAGACTTATAGCCTCATCGATTTCTTGGATTTTGCCCGATTTCTTGAACTGTTCCATACAGGTCGCTCCTAGTGATTCCAGGTACGAAGGTTTCCCGGGATGACCATCCGGGAAGACTGGGAGCTGTATGAAAACGCTCTCCTGAATTTCTTGAGGAGTAATTTGGAAATGCTCTGCCTGGGAGAACGTCGCACGATGAGAATGATATATCCTGAGCCAGCAGCAAGTGAATAGCGGAATAAAAACGTACTAGACCTCGATTTGAACCACTATATATGCCAAGTATCGTTAGTATTGGGCCACTGGGCTGCAAATTACGACGCACGTCAAAAATTCATTGCGGTCTATAACGCGGGGGCGTGAAGGACGCATGTGGATTTTGGGCAATGAGGATATTCCTCGCTAACAGGTTTGGATATGGTAGCTTTAGTTGAACGGTGGCAGGGTGAGGATATATCTTGGTGTCGAGTGGCAGAGGTTCTCAGCTCATTTATAGAGTTCTATCTCGTGTAGCCGGGTTCCAAATCTGGAAGATCGACGATCGCGTGGGACAAGAAGCTTGCTACAGTACGAATCAAGGCGGAATGGGTCTACTATTCTGCTCTTCACTTGTAAATGAACACACTAACATGTCGTTTAGGTAGCTTAAGTGTAATACGGAACATTGCATACATTTGTGTCATTCTTAATCATTTTGGATTTTGAGGTTTCGTCGAAACTACCCTTTGTTATAGGTCAATTAGTCCTAACAACTTGATATTGCCACTGAAATCGATCGATCCACTTGCAGCGCATTAGCGCTATTTGTTCGTGCAGAGGGAGAATTGATTGGCGCACGAGTCCTGGTAAAGGGAAGCACCCATTTCCTGGTGGAAACCTAGCACTGCCTTCACAGCATTGACACGCAGACTGGGTTCTCGCGGCCAAACTCTCGCAAAAAAAAAAAAAGGGTTCGTCGTGTGTAGCTCTTCCAGGACTATGGAAATGGCTCTAGTTGGCGTTGAGTCATGCGAGTCTGCAATTTCATCGACCATCCAAGCTGAGTCTTGGGATGCACTCCCCGGCTAGTTCGATTTAGACTCTGTTGCGAACCGGGAGATGGTAGTGCAATATAAAAATATGTCGAGCCAGTATTTAATAGTATAAGGCAGATGCTAATTTTCAACCGAAGTTGCTCCAGTCGTCGTTTCAGCATATATAGAGCGGCTCGGGTTCGACTAGCGCCAGATCACGTGAGTCACACGTTTCCTCAGTTACACGTGACCCAAACAAACAAACATTAAGCGACCACCCCACACTCACTTTACTCCCGCAGCGGGATCATCTTGCCCCACACAATCCAAATTTGGCTCGGGAGGGCTGTGGATAATGAATGTTTATGGGGTCGAGAGTCAACACTGGATCGTATGGGATGGATCTAAGGTATAAAAGTTCGAGGACTGGGCTAGAGGATGGCCGCTCTATCCACCACCTCTAACCCCCCTTCAAGACTTCGAGTGAGTGATTCCCTCCCGCTCTGCTTCTACCTGTGACGTCTAAATCCTCTCTCTGGTAGACCAAACCAAGCTATTCACTATGGTCTACATCAAGCCTCAGTTCAGCGGACTGCTCTCTTCGATTACCATTGCCCTTGCTGTAGGTTCTACAGCGGTCGACGCACTGCCGCACTCCCCTCAAAGACCACGAGCTGCTTCGCCTGCGACTAGTCCCCTCGAAGTCGACTTTCCAGATCTCGCCTCTCGTGCACCGTTGATGGATCGCGGAGGTGGAGGCACCGGGAGTTCGCGGGCTCGAGTGATGCGTCAGCTTGAAGCGGTATGTACTTCGTTTAATTCTAATATTTGTAGGCACCTCATCTCTGATCGATGTCTTATAGGCGCAACTGTTCGAGGCGAGTCGACTTGCCCATGCACAGATGAGGCGCGAACAATCAACGCAGGATTTGTCCGGTTCCCCGAGCCAAGCACATGCCAATGATCAAACTCGTCCCTTCTCTCGACGGCACGACAATCCTTACTCGACCAAGACGGAACACGACCACCGCCAAGTCCCGACTTACGAGCTCAACGCTAAGAGCGAGGGCCCCTACAATGCCCGCCACCTCGAGACGACTGTTACAGCCAATGACTTGAACGGTATCCCCAGTAGCGACCACAAGCAGCACCCCGAGCTGCATAAGCGTCATCATCATCACCACCATCCTGAACGACCCAACGATCATTCGAAAGGAGGTCACTCTGATCACTGGTTCGAGCACCACGCACACGACCCTGATCATCCTCATCACCATGATCATCACCACCGTCCTCGAGGCTCTCGCAGAGGTCCTAGTCGACTTGTATTAGACCGCCGGTCAGGCTCTGGGAACGAGTTCATCGCTCCTTCCTCGGTGCGGGTTAAGGCTGGACAGCGGAAATCGAAGAGTGGCAAGCCTTCCGTGCCTGAGCCGTCGCGGATGATGAAGAAACCGAAAAACAAGAGCAAGGCCGACGCAAAGTCTGAAGGGAGTCGCGAGGGCGGTGATAGTGAGGATGAGGAATGGGGAGGGAAGAAGAAACATCAGGGAGCGAAGGACAAGTGGGATCGAGCTGAGAGGCGGGGCGCTCCAACGGTAAGAGCTTTCTCGATGCCGCTAATCACTAGCGCTAAACTTTGATTTAGGGTGATCCGCAGGGCGGCCCCGAATCCCAATCTTCTGCTTCTGCTTCTGCCTCAGACGGAATCGACGGTTTTCCGGGCGTGCTTGACCTTATGTCGAACTCTGCCGGAGAAAAGCTGGGTGGACTCAGCGTCACATCCCTGTCGTCTACCGCAATCACATCTTCCGCGAACAATACGGCCCTGCACAACGCAACGACTCTGGAGTATCTCATCGACTCGACCCCAAACCCTGCCGAACAAACTACCTTTTATCTCCGTGAGTTCGACGACCAGTCCCTCATCCACGCCGAACAGCCTAGTCCCACTCCGGCTACGACTCAAGCCGTGCAAGACCTACTAGTCTCTCTCGAGGTTCCTCTGCCTCCTGGGTCGAACTCTACTGGACCAGTGCAACGAATGTGCGCAACGTTCAACCCCCAGGCGCGGGACGTTCAGATGTTTGGGCTGTCACTGTGTATGGACGAAGATGGAGCGAAGAATGACGGGAGTGCATCGCAGGCGTTTAGGTTCTCGCCTGACTCGGGTGTCGTTCAGCCGTTCTACGGAGTTCGGGGAGCTGGAGACCGGATGCTCGAGCTGGTGAATGAGCAGATTGAGAAGCTGAACGCCGAAGCTGGAGTTCAAGGAGGGGCCGAGACGGTGGATTCTAACTTGACTGCCGCCGTGCCTGATCTGGTTCCTGTGGTCATCACGTCGAACATCAACGTAAACGCTACCGCTGCCGCCGATACCCTGATTTTGGACGGTAGTCCGGCCGATATCCCCACGAACTCGACTTCATCATCGGCACCAGGTCTCCTTTCACCTCCAGACTCCCAAGGCAATACGACCAGTCCTGCAGCGTCAACATCGACGACTCCAGCTCCCGCACTTGGCTCTTCCTCGACACCAAACTCTACCATCTCCGAGCACGCTTTGGTTATTGGGATCTTGCCGTCGGGTGATGCAGATTCGGATGTTACCGCTCAAGAATCGAGGAACCATGCTGGCTTGGTGATGGTATTCCGTCGAGTGGGCAACGGCCCTTCACTCCCACAAAGCGAGCATAATAGCAGAGCTAGGTCTGCGCGTCGCGGACGTGCGACTCGTCGTAGGGCGGTCAAATCGACTACTGGAAATCTTCGCCCTGGGGATGGTCTTTCTGAATCCGCTTCCGACGCGGGCGTTTCAGGCGCTCTGAAGACCGAGGATATTCATATTTCGTCCGACCCCCACTCTCCTGTTCACTCCTCGAGTTCCACCTACCCTCTCACATCATCTGACTCGACGAGATATTCCTCTGGTTCTTCCTCCACTGCTCCAGTTGCAACCAAACCCAACTTGTCTTTCACACCCGCTTTCGACTCGGACGACTTTGACAAACCCCTACCTAAGCCCATGGTAAACGTAGCCTACTTTGGCGACTCGGGTCGCTCTGCACCTGTTCCTCCTGAAGACCAGGCCGATAGCAAGCACCCGATTTTGTTGGCCGATCATGGAAGCCGTCCGGATTCATCCAAGCCTGTGCGATTGGTGACTGTGGATCCTGTCGAGCCGGACGTCGTGGGGGTTTTCCTTATATCGCCCAAGGCGAAGGTGGCGTCCCAGGTGGCGTCTCCTGGTATGATGGCAACGTTGGAGAAATCGAAGAGCAAGTCGATCCATGGAGGAGAGAGGATTGAATTCCCCATCGATGCTAGTGATTAGACATAAATTTATGCATGGGCTGTATTTTTATAATGTATTATAGCTCTGTACCCGCCCTGTACACGCCAATGACCAGGTTTTGTGAACTCTTATTTGCGCGTACTGGTCCAATTTTGATCGAAGACTTGCTAGCGTCTCGTTTTGAATGATCATCATGTTATATTTTCTCTTACGGCATGAATATGTATGTGTGTGGTGTGAAGTTGAAAGCAAACGAGAGAGGATATTCTCAGCAAAATCCCTCTAGACTCCGGAGCGCTCCGGATACATAGGCTTATCTCCAAGCCCTCTGGAGCCCTCTGGAGCCCTCTGGAGCCATCCAGAGCAAAGGGGCTCCTCAGGAGCAAAATGCTCCAGAGCGCTCCGGAGTGCTCCGGAGTGCTCTGGAGGGCTTGGAGATAAGCCTAGGTATCCGGAGCGCTCTGGAGTCTAGAGGGATTTTGCTGAGTTACGACCTTGGCGTCGTTCATGTAAAAGCGCTCGGCGCTTAGAACTGCAGGATGTCCTTTGGCGCCCGTTGAGGGTCGAGAGGGGGGGGGGGTGTAAACCAACTGAACGTCGAATTGAGACCAAATGCGTTCAAAACGTAGGATACATTCTAATTGAGTTCTAGGACTACTCGATAGGTGATAGGAGACATATTAAATTTCAGAACCTCGCATTGCTAAGATCATCGGACGACGCAAAAGGCGGCCTAGTAACACATAATATGAGTCGATAATCATCGTTGGGTATTTGGATAATTTAACTATTTGCGAGTCAGCTGATAGGTGAGAAGGCATCAAGGCTGAACACGATGTATAGAGTTCTAGTAAACTTGAGTATTCAGGCGTTCATGGGTATCCCGCCTTACCATAGTACATAATGAATGTGGTATACACTTCTCATTAAATCTATGATGTAATAGTCTTATCGTTTTCCTTTTATCATCTCAGCTAACTGGCCCACAGCCCAACTACATTACCTCATATATGTTTAAAGATGGTAGGTATTTATTTTGTCTCAACACCCACGCATATAACCACATCGACCGAGCCAAATTGATTCTTTAACCTAGATCTTGAATCATGGTCTCTTCCTAGCTCCTTCCGACATATAGGAGACGAGAAATCACATCGATACCTCATCAATCGCAACAGCTTGGCTACCTCACAAGTACGTACACAGGGCCAAGAAATGCTCCAGATCGGACCCCAGTAATCGATTTACAGGTGCTAAGTCTGGAACCATCTAATGTTTAAGGTTTTAATCTGCATAAGGCAATGTGACAGCTGCTATCAGTATATAGGCGCCAACCTGTCTATTCAGGTCCACGGCCTGGACACATCGTTGACATAACCGCGTGTTCGTGATAATCAGGCTATAATCCTTCTGGTCAACTCATCGCTGATTTGTACTTTCTTTCTCTCCCCCGCCAAGCATGTCCCAACGTGCCCGACTGCCCTATTAGACCATACCCCCGAATGCTCAGTCTCGCACGCGGTACCCTCCTGCGTCCTATTCGTACGACAAAAGCAATACTGGACTCGAGATTAGCCAAACAAGCAAACAGCGTCTAGGCTGGCTTGCCCTTGCCCCCGCTCTCTCAATTTCTGCCCTGGCTATAGGCTGCGCGCTAGGCATCCTCGCCTGGTTATTTTCTAAGCGTAAAATCTCGCTAGCTGAGGGGTTCCGTGAGGGATACATCCTCGTGGACGAAGGGGTGGAGATGGAAGGCGCAACTTTGAAGGCACTCTCGGCTATATCCCTCATCGTGAGTGAATTCGTTTCTGAAACAAATTTGATGATTCACGATAGATCATCGCTTTCACTACAGAGTACCTTAATCACCGGTGCTAGTCCAGTTCTAATGTCGCTGCTAGCGTACTGGGTCAGCTATCTCTGGCTCACCGAACAGCAACTCGTGGCTGAAAGGAGTGACAATGGCCCGACTCCACTACAGTTCGTAACTTAGCCATCTTTATGAAATTGATGCTAATTAGCACCGATCCGACTTACTAGATATGGTCTTCTTCATCAAGTCTTGAGTGCACCTAGTGTGGTTTCACTTTTCAACGCCGTCCAGTACCTTTTCAGGAACCGTTCAACTCGTCCTACGACGCCCTCATATTTTCCCAAGGCCGTGCTATTGGGTGTCCTTGTGTTTACTGTCACTCAAATCCTCGGCCTAGCTGATCTTTGGCTTCATACCACCACCACGGCTGTTCTTTTCAACCTCCCTTCAGCAAACTTCGACACATCTCCGCTCATGACATCTCCCTCGTTCAACCAGTCACTATGCAACGAGTTTGACTTTCCGCCTGAGGGTGGGTATGGCGTTTGCATATCGAGCTCCGACGGGTGGGCTCAATATTCTCCTGATCTAATTCAAGTTGGCCAATCCGTCGTTTCAAACTCGTCTCTGAGCCGTACCGTAATAACCCTGGCCGATGCCGAGGACATAGCCATCGCGGTTCCAAATCCGATCAGTAAATCTGTCAAATTCACACCTACAAGTCTTGGGATGCGGACTCGATGCGAATCCTTGAATACTAGATGCGAGCAGGCGAACGATACTAGCCCTTCAAACTGCAACAACATTGGAATTAGTGACATTCCGACTGCTGTTGGAGTGAAGAACAATCTGGCGTTGTATTCCGGCTACACTTTCACCGCAAATGAGACCGCAGCTTATTTAGATTTCTGTGACAGAAACTACTAGAAGATTCGTGTTTTGGTGGGAGAACATTCGAGCTTAATCAACACATGTTTCTCCTTAGCATTTCTCCCTAAAAAAACACAAGGTTTTCACTTCTTTTTTCTTTTTTGTTTCAGACACTGAAATAGGTATCGAAAGAGTATTATCATTCTTATTTCTAGGTCCCAGCACGTCTGCGTGTGACGGAGACATCCAGTTGGTCAGGAAGGGCGATATTCTCAAAACAGATCATTTCTGGAAACAATCTATACTATTCGATGTGCAACCTTCGGGCAATATATACTATAGGAGACTGGGTCAGGAATGCACGATTTATTCAAGCACCAAGAAAAAGAGAACCATAAACAAGAAGAAAGAATTAAACCCCCGAAAACCCCGAAAAAGGAAACAGAAAGACGGAGTCGTAGTAGGGAAAACAAAGAGCGCGGGGCGCTGTCGATACGACGAGTGAGCAAACGAGAGAGGTGGACAAAAAATGGGGAAGGGGAGATTTGATACATGCATGACAAAGAGCACATACAACAAAGAATGAGACGTGAAAGACATGAGGCGTGAGGCGTGAGAGGCCCGTGTTGAGGATAGCCTTGAGGCGACCCACATATAGTCATGTCTACGTGTCCCACTGGCTGACTCAAGTTCTATGTACCCGTGTCTATTAATTTGAATATTAGCGAATATGTGTTCCACACGCATCTACATTGTCTAGTTACATGTATAAAAAGCCTTACACCTGGAATGTTAATAAACAACCTGTGATATCTTGTTAATTCGCAATGTCTTGTTTCTACAGCCCGCACACGACTACGAAAGCCGATAGCTGAACACCCGCATCATATAGCCATCTACTATTTTTCGTTCTACATGGGGCGACGTTGTGGCCGCAACGGTGTCCTATTTAGCCCAACGCTGAGCAGGCCGCGGGAGGAAGGTATCATGCAAGAAGGTAAGAGGGTACGCCCGTTCATGCAATACGCCTAGCTCTTTTGATTATCCCTATATTCATACACCTACGAACTGATGCTTTCCACATCTATCACAGCCCAACGTTCTCCCGACGGAGAACAAAAAGTACTCAACTTCGGCCTGTTACAATGCCCGCTGCCTCAGTATTTCAATGATTCATACACAAGTCTGTCGCACTCTTGCTTGAGAAATCTTCCGGCTGTCCAGAATTCACTGCTCTACTGTGAGCACTCTTGGCTCGCCATATATATGGCCCGGCCCACCCAACTCGAGGCAGCTTGAAGCACCTTGGTAACTCAGGCATTAACACTATTAGACGAGGAAATGAGTAGGTGATTCCATATCTAATGCAGCTAGCTCCCTGCGTGCGTTGTTTGGGTGTATGGAGTATACCCCGAGCACAGGATCCTGACCTATTTAGTGGCCTGGTGGTACTACATCTTAGTCTGCACTTACCATAGAAAAGTAAAACATCGACTTGTGTATTGTATTTTTTTTGATACTGGCATAGAATCGCTCCTGCTATATATATATATAAACTCTGTCTCCATGTGAATTGAGCCCCGCTTTGAGCTCCTAGGAGTCGCCCGGTTGACCAAAGCTATACCCTGTTCCAATTGTTTTACATTTCTAAGTCATTGCGTTTTATATATATTTAAATCTGCTTATCAGCGGATGTAGTAGAAGCTAGAAGTATGGTTGTGAGGCGAGAAACTCAAAGACAAATATGTCGGTTGCGATTGGACACAGCTCACAAATGCGCCTTAGGTTCGTTCATGAAAGGGCATGCATGTAGTGACTAGAAAAGAATCATTCATACCGAAAG
>MU132288.1:32589-62072 GCA_015039395.1 Ceratobasidium sp. AG-I | reverse complement strand
GGGCATTATGCCCGCTGATCAAAGCTAGCCCAATATGGCATCCATTTTATTTTGGGCCACTCCTTGATACAATTATATCCAGGTACAGCAATTCAATTGACGTGTATTTGTTTGGTCGTGTAGGGGTACAGCCTGGGCGCAAGACCTGTACTCGTTTAGGAATGAGAGCACCGCGTCTTAGGATAGCTTGAAATTATTTTTGAGGGGAGGAAATCATCTGTGCGTGTACTGTATTCTTTTCACCACAGACGGTGCGTATGGGCACAGACACGCGTGGATGTGGACCTACTGTGTACTTCTTGTCTAGTTGTAATACCATTTAGTATGCAATAAACGGACTGCTGACTGCTCCTCATGTTATACAAGTCTATTATCACCCCAATTACAGCTCATTCTGCTTTGAATAGTGTTTACTCTATCGAGATATCACTCCAGCTGCGCTTTGAACCCTCGGTGCACACCGAGCACCCCAAATCTACTATCCATGCGCAATCCGCAGAGCTTTGGCGGTGGGCATGGCTCCTGAGGATGCGTGCGAAGCTCTGAGGGGGGCTATTTTTCGGTTGGCTTGTATGATTCCAGCCACTGCCCGTGATGGTGGTGGTTACGATACTAAGGAATCTGGAGGCAAGATTGACTAAACCTGATCCAGGACCGCGCTCACATAGTGTTCTCTCTAGCGTGTGGATATACTTGGCATGCGTCTAAGCTGTTTTAACTCGTTTTCGATAAACTGACATTGGGATTTTGCCCTTCTATACCAACTATGATTTACCTACTTCTAATGGTCCCGTCTACATCATATTAATATTCGTATATGAGTCCACATCCGTTAGTCACACAATTCACCGATATCAATCGTCTAGTAGGACGCGTAGTGCAGTAGAAGTACCCAGAGACAGAAAACGTAGCTTCCACTAGCACCCAGCTTCGTTCCAGTGACCAACCCTAAATCCAAGCTACGACCAAATCGCGATTCGCCCCGGAACTCGCGCCTTCAGTCTGCTAGCTTCGCCTCTTAGCGAAGATATATGCGCTCACAGGCCCTAGGGACATATTTTCGCGTTAGCATTTGGCATGAAAGCCAGTCACAAATCTCTTTATAGGTAGGATGCTAGCCATTTACAAAATCACTTCTTGTTAATTGCCATATATGCACACAATCGAAATCTGATATCAAAGGTCCTTAGAATTGTACATAGGAGCTTCAAAGCATATGCGATCAGGGCAACTTATAGACAATAGGCGGTGAAAATGTCGGTTGTGTGGCAAGACCGTGCCCAAAGTCTCAGAAAAGGATAGGTTGCTCGCTAGAGTACCAGCATGATTGAAGCGATTTGTCTTTTGCGTTTATTCCGGCGCGGCAAGAGCGCTGAGGCTTGAAGGCTGTGTGTCGTCTCTCGTATATGAAGCACTTTAATTGTAATTGTACCTGTAAACTCTGCATTGCGGAGTCAATCGTGTGTTGCTTACAACCGTTATGTTTATGAACGCAATCTCCGAAGCCGGAAGTAATTCGCAGATCACGCACATGAACTCTGGGCCTTTGATGGATTTGCAGACTAGGATGGAAAGACGATCGTCCGGCTATGTAGATTCCCCGCCCACCCCTATAATGAATAAGCAATGCTCGATACCGGCTAAAGGATTTCGGCACCGCCGGTTTGCATCCGTTCCTATCCGCTGTGCTTAGCGACGCGCCTAAGGGTTTTTGTATGCAGAAGTTTCAGGGGTTGTGGCGGTGCGCCGACTTCTTCGGTGATCGATCAAAACCCGAGTTCCGATAATGCGGAGGGTCGACAGGGTTTTGCTCGGAAGAGTGAGAGATTTGGATACCGTGTGTATGCGTAGCTATCGAGACACACTCTGCGGTCCACCCGCGACTCACCTTACGCGCTCCAAGGGGCAGTCCGCGCTAGGCTTATTTAACTGACGCGCAAAACTGCTGTCTAATGTCGTCCACTTCCTCCAGCGCATTCATCCTCACAACCTCTCGTGCCCACTTACAGCTCATATAATGTCCGACCAGGCTCCCTCGCCCCATCTGCGCTCGCTTTTTTGCGAATGCAACTATACCTGGTGCAGGTGCTGGCCTGCAGGCTTAATCCCTACAGCTATCTCCTCTACTTCCTCATCGCCCTGCGCTAATGCTCAATCTCATCATGACCTACCACCGCTCGCTGAACAACCAATTCAAGCACTGGACCAGCAGCTACCCACCCCACGTACTCCATCGAGCAAAGACAAAGATCTTAGTTATCCATCCCCGCAGCATGGGTATATTTCACCCGCAGAGCATGTCGCTGGGACACTCCACCATTCTCCAGGCACGTCCTATGTCCGGCCTCCCAATCCCAATCCACTTCAGTTACATTCGATCCTCAAGGCTCGGTCGACTCTGCGTACACCCGAGACTTCTGCGGGATTGCACGTGCACTGGGATGTTCGGGACAAACCGACCTCGGCCGTCATACTCTCTGGAGACGAGCCTCAGGCGTTTCTTGAACACCCTGCAAACGCAGCTTACGCTACTTCTCCTCCAGTTTCGTCCATCATTATTGTGTGCAGAGACGCCCTGCCCTGGCTTATCCCCGTCTACGCACAAGCGGGCTCAGCCGGCGTAAAAGTTCGTGATGTGTTCCAGGCGGTGTACAATATCTTGGATGCCCCTATCACGGAGAGCATGCTCTGGGTGCTTCCTTCGGACGAGGATCGCAACCATATCTACGATGCATATATGGAGCGTATAGTGCGCGTAGGAGACGACAGGAGGGGGATTTTAGCTGTGGACTGGTTGTGCGAGAAGACTCTATTTGTGTGTTTGGCGCGGGACGAAGCGTTGGCGAGGAAGCGGGTAGCGGAGAAGGAGATGTGGCCAGTTGTGTTCACGCTGAACCTAAAGAAAGAGGTTCTTGTTTCGGATGTATGAGCGAGTCTGGTTTCACCTTTTGGGTTGTGATCAGCTTTTTCTTTTGGCTATATTCTGAGCTTTTACTTTGTGTGTAATTGAGCAACCAGCCTGTATTCTTTTCTACTGTATCTCGTTTAATTTCCGCTGGTCTACCATATCAACCTGTACGTTAGCTTCATGTAGTTTTCGACTCCTGCAGGTTCGCAAAGGGGTTTCACATACGTACAATAGTTGGATGGGCAGAACTAGGGGTTGACTTCCGTCAGGTCGATGTGTAAGGTGCGTAGAAAGACTAGGCTTTCACTGATTTATTTTGATCTATTCATCCATCCAGCGAGATACAAAAACGTTTAGAACATCAGAGTGGTATTTACGGCCGAAGACGGACCCCGAGGACAGCATCAGGGGGATTATTTGCTCGATTGATATCGGGTTACAAGTTAGGCGCCCTCCGTCCATGCGTTTTGCGTCATTTTCCGGTTTTAACTAAGCTGTGAGTAGTCTATAACCGGGTTGTGATACAGTTATGACCGTCTGAATTAGCTACAGCCTCTAAAAAAGGCACTTATGCTATAATTGGCCTTAAATCTTCCTGATGAGAAGCTTCGCCCGTCATACTCACACCCTTCAAGGCTTACCTAGAGCTAGATTATTTATCATATTTTCGCGCTTATAAGAGCATGTACAGTTCCTGCCGACGCATAACTTTGTCAGGACTTTGTAGAAACGAGATTCAGAATCAACCAGGTATCTCTGATAGCATATAAACAGTCAATGTGTACGGCCTTAATAAATGTAGCTCCGGGTTACGCATACATGGGCTACATATATTCACTGGCATACAAAATAAGAGGCATGAGTGTATGAAAAATACAAGAACAGTTGGGACATGTACTTGTGACTATACGTGTATGGCTAAGTGCTTATCCTCAACAGACCTGGAGGACAGTCCATAAGAAACATGAGGACAGCCGCATATAGTCATGTCTAAGTGTCCCTCTCACTCTAGCATGTTTTCTGACTCGTGTATCTTACTTTTTACAGTTGTAAATACGTGTGGAACATTTATTTAAATTACCTAGTTACATGTATAAAAGGCCATATGCCTAGAATGTTAATAAATCATCTGAGAGGATCTGTGATATCCGGTTGATTTGTCATGTCTTGTTTTTACAACCTGTGCAGCGGATTGTTGCTGGTCTTTATTTTGGTCCTCGCATAATATCTATTTGACCGATTCAACGTATGCGGTGACATTGAGGAAATCCAGAGCCGCCACGGCAGCTCGAGGATGTAGGCCGGGCCGCCCGGCCTGCAAACGCGAGGATCACAGGCTGGGTGTAGCATTGGATCTGGTGCGCGCGCTAACATCGAGTAGCACGACGAGTGTGGGCAGGCGGGGATAAGAATATATCTCAGAAACCACAAAGACCTCGCGGCCGTGGTCTTCTCTTGGTTCGCTATGTCGGCACACGTGACGTACTCGACCTTCTGCTGGCGGACGAGTTACAGTCGTGCCTCCTCCGCAAGCTGCTGTAGAAATCAAAATGTATATATGGTACTAAATCCAAAGTAAATCTAGTTAAACGAGTGTGGGTGAGAAGAAGCAGAAATAGAGATATAGAGATATAGAGATGGGGGTCTAGGGGGCTCATAGAGCCCCTATTTATACCCTACAAATCCTCCGAGTCATACCAGTAAATGCTGCACATTTACTGTGCATACACTGACTCGATTATCTTGTACGTTCTGCTACACTCTACGCGATTCCATACGATTCTACTGAGTACATGACATTTCTACAGCTGCGTCCCACTAACGCTCAAGGCATGAAAGAGTTGTTGCATTACTAGAAACCTCCTGTTTAAATGCCAGCAATATTTGACTAGTGTCTTACTATTAGCTCAATGAAGAGAGCTCACAAACGCATTATAGTGTATGGCTAGTGAGACATACTCCCACATTCTTCTCGGCTTACAGCAGTATATAATAGTTCCCTTTATACCTGCCTATATATGCAAAGGTTGTAACTTAATTCAGATGTGAAAGAGATGAACTTTGACCCCATTATAACTACTCGCCTGAAATCAAGCCTTGTTCTGATTTTCGTACATGCCTAATCTGTCACTTTTTTGGCCTCTTTTTGTGAGATAACCTAGTAGGAACTGAAAGTCCTTCCTGCGGCAAGACGCAAGTACTAGAAGTTTGAGAAAATTCTCAAATGTAAGGCTGGGCATACCAGACTCTCCCGCCCATTATTGGTCCACAAATGAGCATGTATGCAATTACCAGAGTAGACTTTATTCATACCAGAATGAGACATCGACACATCAATAGGACATTACGGGCCAGCACGAGCATCACCCTAGAGAATAGTAACCTACGTGTTTATCCTTTCAATAAGATCTTGATCTCCAGGCCACTTACATAACATGCAGGCAAGGAAGAGGGAGGAAAGAAAGAGGGTACGCCTGTCCATGCAGTACGCTTTACCATTTTTAGTGTCCTTTCCTCTCTGTCCATCATCGTACCCAGCAACTGATCCACCCTATATCCACGCTAAACAGGATTCTTACCAGGTGCGAGCTCGGCAAGCGGTTGTAAGGTAACCGACGACCACTCGTCGCGGCTGCCACTGCCGCGCTACCACAGTGATTCATATGTAGGGATTTTCCACGGTTGTCCAGCACGCACTGTCCTGTCGTCGTCACCCTCGGTTTATTATAGGACCGGCTCCCTAGGGCGGTTCTGGGTAACTCGGGCATAATGCCCGCTTGGTGAAGCGAGCTCGATATGGTAGCTATTTCCATATTGGGCACCTCATCGATACGATTATATCCAGGCACAGCAATTAATTCTACATTGTGTTTTGTTTGGTTGTGTAGGTGAACAGCCTTGGCGCAGGACCTTGGCTTATTTAGGGACGAGAGAGCACCGCGTTCTGAGGCGCGTTAAAACTTTTGAAGGGGTTAAACTTTTAGTACGTATGCTATACCGGTGTCATTGTAGGTGGTGTGTAAAAGTCTAGATGTGAGTAGTTGCCAATCTACTATGCAGTCAGAATGGCATTTTGGGGTGCAAGCAGCGAGCTGTTTACTTTCGCTCAATACTACACGAGCATATAGTCACCCTTAGCAGGGTTGTTACGTATCCAAAATTATCTATGCAGTTGAGGAGTCGCTTCACCCACATTCTGACCCTCAATATACGCTGAGCACTCCAAAACCTTATCCATGCAAAATCCGAAGTGCTCTGGCAGCTGTAGATATTTTCTGTGAGTGCGGACATATCGCTCGGCTGACTTTTTTGATCCTAGCCAATGCACGAAACAACGATAGAGGAAATTTCAATAATGCTGCAGACGATGGAGACAACTCGGGAAGTTAGTCTAGGGATGCGTTTGTCCGATATCCTCTTCAGGATGTAGATAATATTTTTATAGGCCACAATTATTTTCTCTGACTTTTGCAGACCGAAGTTGAAATCTCTCACCTACCTATGTTAACTCTAATTCGTCTAACTTTGATCTTTTCATCCACCGGATGTTTACATTCACGTACGCGTCCACGTATATTCCTAGCCCGACATACTGATGTCAGTGGTTCATTAGGGGGTGCGACGGATACTGAAAACGTAGCGTCCACTGCGCCAAGCCTCACCCCAATACCAAAGGTTAAATTCAAGAAGCGACCGAATTGGAACTCGCCTTACAATAAAGCTGGTATGATTAGTCCGCGAGGTTCATAACGTTTTTTAATACTTTTTCTTTGGAATCAAAATGTATTCTTTGTCGTGTTGAGGCTACGTCCTATGTTCTCACCTACACGGGAACAGAGACGGTACAGACACGAGAAAAGGGTCGGAGAACTACGGTGGCATTTCACTAGGTTATCACAAACTCCTGAAATGTCACTACGATATGGGCACTAAAACATCAAGGGCAACATGATAAGAGCAAAGTTCATAACCTACATAGGCCCTTTGGTCGTCATAGGCTTTGGAGGTATATATTTAAGAAGGTTATACTTTCGGAGCTAGCTACGAATATCTGTACGGCTAGGGTGCCTGTTTCCTGCAAAACTTGCTTATCCCGGTATATGCGCACGTCCGGAATCAACGTTCCACGGCCCCTGATAATGCGGGCAGTAGTACATCATTGCCCAGAACTCTGAGTGTATGCGACTAAGTGACTTGTAACGAAAATGGGGTGGATGGACCGGCTGCGTGACATAACCGTGCCTATATATTTGAGGAGAGACAAGGCGCTCATAACACATCGCCTACTGGAGTACCAGCGTCTGGAACGAGGGTTTTGCGCCTATCCTGGCGCGGCGGGAGGGTAAGCATTTAGAGGCTGTGTGTCAAGTCACGTATATGAGTGATTTAACGTATAATTGTACCTTTCAGCCCTGCATTGCGTAGTCAACCTTGTATTGTTTACGAACTGAATCACCGAAGCAAGTTCTAGATCACGCACACGAACTCTAGACCTGCAATAGATTTGCAGTCCGGAATGGGAAGATGATCGTCCGGTTACACAGTTTTCCCGCTCCACCCCAATGGTGAATCTGCATTGCCCGCTACAGGCTAAAAAAATTTCGGCACCGCCAGTTTGCATCCGGTACCATCCAAGCGGAGCAATTAAGGGTTCTATATACGGGATGTCAGGGATTATGGCTGGGCACCCACTTCTCCGGTGATCGAGCACAAGCCGAGCTCCGATGATGCAGAGGCTCGCTTAGAAGAACGAAAGATTTAGGTACCATGTGTATGCGTAGCTGTCGAGGCACACTCTGCAGTCCACTCGCAACTCACCTTACGCGCTCCAAGGGGCAGTCCGCACTAGGTTTATTTAACTGACGCGCAAAGTTGCTGTATATTCTGGTGCACCTCTCAAGCTCTTTCATCCTCACAACCTCTCGTGCTCGCTTACAGCTCGCATAATGCTCCCTCATGCAAATACTCCCCATCTGCGCTCGCTCTTTTGCGAATGCAACTATACTCCGTGCAGGTGTTGGCCTGCAGGCTTAATCCCTGCGGCTATCTCATCGACTTCCTCATCGCCCTGCGCTAATGCTCAATCTCATCATGACCTACCACCGCTCGCTGAACAACCAATTCAAGCACTGGACCAGCAGCTACCCACCCCACGTACTCCATCGAGCAAAGACAAAGATCCTAGTCATCCATCCCCGCAGCATGGGTATATTCCACCCGCAGAGCATGTCGCTGGGACACTCCACCACTCTCCAAGCACGTCCTATGTCCGGCCTCCCAATCCCAATCCACTTCAGTTACATTCGATCCTCAAGACTCGGTCAATTCTGCGTACACCCGAGACTTCTGCGGGATTGCACGTGCACTGGGATGTTCGGGACAAACCGACCTCGGCCGTCATACTCTCTGGAGACGAGCCTCAGGCGTTTCTTGAATACCCTGCAAACGCAGCTTACGCTACTTCTCCCCCAGCTCCGTACATCATTATTGTGTGCAGAGACGCCCTGCCCTGGCTTATCCCCGTCTACGCACAAGCGGGCTCAGCCGGCGTAACAGTTCGTGATGTGTTCCAGGCGGTGTACGATATCTTGGATACCCCTATCACGGAGAGCATGCTCTGGGTGCTTCCTTCGGACGAGGATCGCAACCATATCTACGATGCATATATGGAGCGTATAGTGCGCGTAGGAGACGACAGGAGGGGGATTTTAGCTGTGGACTGGTTGTGCGAGAAGACTCTATTTGTGTGTTTGGCGCGGGACGAAGCGTTGGCGAGGAAGCGGGTAGCGGAGAAGGAGATGTGGCCAGTTGTGTTCACGCTGAACCTAAAGAAAGAGGTTCTTGTTTCGGATGTATGAGCGAGTCGGGCTTCACCTTTTGGGTCGTAATCAGTTTGATGTTTCTAGTTGGAGTCCCTATCATCGGACAATTGCGTTGAAGAATGTGGCCTGTATTTCTTTCTACTATGTTCCTTTTAATTGCTGTCGGCCTGCTGCTTGAACTTGCGCGTGTTTCAGCTCTTTGTATTCCGCAAGATCTTTTACACTTACATGCAACATCTGTATGGATAACACTGGGTGACAAAGTTCGCTGAATTGGCTTGAAGACTCGTAAAATGTAAATATTTTCTCAGATTTTCTGAACTATAACTCCACTTTGTGTTTCACGTAAAATAAGAGATGACTTCGCTTAACCCTCCGGTTCGATTCCAAAACCTAGACGGGTATCACCTGTAGCTGAATACTTGGATCCATTGCTTCAATTTGAAAGAAACGAACGCACCCAGCAGCCAATACTCCGCCATATCCCCTATCATCGCACTCCTTTCCTAGGATAATCCATTCGGGACCAGGGACACCAGTTCGGAGCGGGAATATGCGTAAGGCTCGTTCATAGCCACTCTCATCCACTGCATCCAAATAGAGATGATTCTGGATTGAAATCAGACTATGATCAGATGCTAGTATAGTGTATGCTAGTTACTTGCCTGGTGTAGCGATATTGCTGCGGTACCCGCCTCGCCGTATTCCATGCCAGCTATCGATACCAGACCTTTGGTAGAAATTTTCAAAGGAGAGGCGCGGACGGATCTTCCATACTGGTTTAGTTGCCCTCCCACGACTATAATACTTCGGTTTTTGAAATCTTGGTTATCGTAAATCGCTTCGTGATCTCGGAGAATATCACAGTCAAGTTTGAGGTAGGTATACAGGTTGTGCGCCAGCCGTAGCGCAATGCTTTCGTAGTATTCGAATTTTTCGTGAGGAATGATGATTACAATTGTTTCAGCAACGGTTAGAATCCTGGAAAGGGGGCCGGAGGGGTAGGGCTCAAATGGTCGGAGGACCTGAGAACAATAATATGAATTTTTTGTTAGGGGCCATGAGGTGATGTAAACACGCACCGCCCATTTTAACTTTTCGTCGCGTCGAAGCCAGACAATAGGGGTATCGGACAGAGAAATATGCTGGCCATCAACGGTAATCGAGGGGGATCCACTCAGCCCGGCCTTCTTTAGATTGACTGACATACCGTGCACATTGGTTGTTCGTATAGTATGCTGATTTACTCGTACCCGCGCAATCCTATCAAGCAATCTTTGGCTCTTTATCCCAAACGCATTCATCGCGGCCACTCACCTTCCAGGGATAGTTAGTTCTCTCACGCGCCATCCGTGCATACTGCCTGATTCATAAGGCCATACCACGGTGAAAACAAAACTGGAGTCTCTTCCACCGAGGTTTGTGTATGGTGACGCGAGAACCTCAGCAATTGCGTTCGCAACTGGCTCATCTTGAAATACTGATGGCCAAAAATGGGGCTTCCCAGGCACCTCGATTAGACTAATCCCCACCCAAAAACAGTCGGGTCAGTTTATTATGATCGAGCTTTTGATTCACTTGCCTGATATCTGCGTTGATGTCCCATGTTTTGACCAACGCCATTCGTTCTCTGGAGTGCCACACAGGGACATTTTCGTCATTCCCTCCATGTACAAGGCGAACTAATAATCAATTAGCGATCGATCTTGGAATTGGATGATTTGGGACGAACCCCGACTGAATGCTAAATTTCCAGCAATAATATCTCCATCTTGACCCTGGAGGCTAGCACGTAATATGCCTTGCAAGGCAGCATCCGCAAACAGAGATCCCCGAGAGTGTCCTGTCGCAACGTATAAACGGGCACTGATGTATCCCGCAGCTGGGATCAGTGAGGGAATACAGTCAGGAAACTGAGAGGCTAGGTGGAGTGATCCTTGCCCCCCGTTAGAGTGTCCGATCGCAACCACGGGAATTTTGAAATAGGGCAGGTGTGCTTGGCGGATTACTCTATGAATATTATCGTGCGTAGTACAGTAGTCATCCTCGTTCCAGCCTCCAGTCAGCCGCAAAACGAGTGCTCTAAGTGCAGCACACAGGTCCGCTCTCGAAGCCTCACGCCAATCAAGTCCCCAAGGCGTAAGGCCTTGTGTAACGAGAACCCAAGTATGCTCGGGGCGTGGCAGGGAGGCGATCACAAACGGTGAGGTGTGCATGACTCCAGCTCCATGTAAAGCGACAAGGATCCGAGTATGAGAGCTGATGACGAGTTGTGATTTGTCCGGCGGTGGCAAGATGACAGCAGAAGCAGGAATGTTTGAGACGGAATAGTAAGTCATGAGAATCCCTCGCGTGTCTCCAACACGAATGGACAACGAGGGATGGTGAATCAGTTTGATAGTGGTTTGAATTTGTTTGCTGAGCTGATTTGGGCCTATTTCGGAGGAGCGACCATAGAGGAGACGGATAAAGATAGTTGACATAAATGCCGACATTTTAGAGTACTGGTCTATTTTCAATGAGATAGTCCGAGTTTGTGATGGTGCAAGTCGAATGGGTTCCACGAGATTCGCAGAGAAATTCTAACAAGATAATAGTTAGTAAATTTGAGGTTATAGATACTCGCTACTTTGAGACCTTTGTACGTAATACAAAAAATAACATACCTTCAACGGGTGGTCATCGGCAAACATAGCCACCGCTTTCTGGAAAGTCAAGTGATACTGAGAACAAGACGTGACTTCTATTCCAATTACATCTCCGTACGCCCATCCATCCACGAAATGCGGGACGATATGCGAGTCAGGCTCTCCGATTTGTATACAAGGCGCAATTTCTTCCAGCGTTGTCACTGCCAGAGACATGGGATCTTGTTCGGCCTCTGCTAGTACTGACGGTATAACGTTCGATCTAGATGAATCATATAGATCTGCAAACTCAATTGTCGCTTCCAGCTCTGCCTGAATGGTAGGAGTGGCATCATTCTGGGACACGAGGGGATCTCCGAAGAGGCGAATCTCATAGTCAAGGCTCATAAGAAGATCGAGTTGAATAATGCGACTAGATTTAAGTATAGAGTCGGTGGGCTGCCACTGAGAAGATGATGTGTACTGTCTCGAGGCAAAAAGAGCATCATTGAGAGGAATTTTGATTGCAGGAGCATCGGAATAAGCATAGATGTTGCCAGTGTGCCAGCGAGGGACAACCGAGTTAGAAATCGGAGCCAGAACGGCGAGATAAGAGCATTGAGAGGCAGACAGCAGGAGATGGGTGGGCTTTTGGTCGACAAGTGGGTTATAAGATAACGGAGGCATGAGAAAGATCTTGGTGTGGAGCAGCACATGGTGTTGCAGGCCAGCCCAGCCTTCGGTAGCCCTGATTGCTCCCCAGCGAACACGAGGGAACGAGATTGCGTAGCGAGCGGAATTTTGGGCGTGAAATTCATCCTGACGGTCTATTAATGATGCGTTGCTCCAATAGACCCAGCCTTCATCTACAAGATGTGACGGAAATGAGCTTGTAAAGTTCAGTGGCAAGGTGACGGGAGCTACTTGACAACAAGAACTTGATTAACGCTATAAGAAATTTCGAGATGGTATCATTTACCTCTTAGGGGATATCCCGGGAAAAGATAATGTTGCTCGCGTGCCTCCCTGTCAGCGAGACGTGGGTTAGTAACGCCCGAGAGTGTGAACCATATTTTAGTCACTGAGGAAATGGCCCGATAACCTTGGAATGGTGCAATTAGGACATTGTCACATGGAGGATGATATCAATCCACAAACCTGGTATTCATTCGCGACCTGAACCGTCCAATCAAGCGACTGTAAGGTCTGATTAGCCGTGACGCCAAGGGATGAAGCCGCAAAAACTAATGCGACGAGTAAATTCAGATAAATGGGGGAGCACCGGCATAGCAGTTTCGCAGCACTGACAATAGTAGGCACTAGCCGCTGAGACATGACAATGGTCGCCAGAAAAACAGTGAGGTTGGTTACGTGGTGTGAATCATTATCACGTGGTTAGGGCGCTTATGCTGATTTCTTTATCTCCCATGCTTCGGTTTGGTCGCGGGTCTCGACTTCAGCAAGTAATCCTCGATAACTTCCCTCATCGCGGTATACGGCCAACACCTATCTGGGATCTGCGCCAATTTGAACCTGATGCCGTCCGTCGAAATGATTTACAATGGCTAATCGCTCGATTCGGAGTGAGCGAGCTCGATTTTTTGCGTTGGCGGAATGCATGTGTTGCTCCCGATATCGAAACCGCGATTGAATATCTTCGGGATGGATCCACTCCTACCCCAGTTTGGGTTACTAGCCATTTACTGCGTCAAAAAGTAAAACGTAGCGAACACGCTTCGCTCTCGGCGCATCTTGCACTGGTCTCTGCTACAGATTCCGAGGATTTAACTAGAGGGCACGAACCTCCTTTGATACTTGCACTGAGCTACGTGACTCAGTATAACTGCACCCACGCACTCCCGGGCCTTGTTTCGCGGGTGCTTGCTCTCCCTGATAATCGCCACGCCCAAATGTTCACCCTTCTCTCAAATCCTGGTTTGACACCATCACCCCTGATCGCCGCCGTAATTCAGCGAGTGATCGAAAGTGCTCATAATAGCCGCATAATACTGCCACGAAATCTCTGGTTACAATTTTGGAAACGTTGGGGCGAGACCGAGGTTCTAGGTGAAGGATTTTCGACATGGTTAGAGAAACGAATCAACGAGCAAGGCGTGGGGCTATCATATACGCGATTCCCATCGTCAAAAACAACCCACACGCCAGGAGCTGTGTATTCCCAATCACCAGTCCAACCCAAAATCGACCCTCGCCTCGCTTCCATCACTGCTGCAGCCCAATCGAGTACCGTATCCGCCAACCTACTCCTCGGGATGGCGCATGTGCTTGTTGATGGGTTCTACCCTGACTCGCCTCACTCTAGAGACCCCCCGAACGCCGGTTTCTTAACGACACTCATCCGAGGCCTGGTTGAGCGGAAGGCGTATGGCCGTGCGCTAGCCGTTTGGGAGGATGCCGAGCGGAGAATTGCGCTATCATCAAGCAGAAGCAAGGGTCGCTCAAACACTAGACGTGGGAGATCCGAGAGGAATATTTTATCGCGTTCGAGTTCATCCCCTCCCTTTGCGCAGTCCGCATCTTCAGCGTCCACAACACCCCTTACTTTCACCCCGGCTTTACTCGAAATCGGTCTCTCTGCCTACGCCAAATCGGGAAATCCCTTGCGCGCCTTGCAGATCCTGGAGAAGTACGTGCGCGTCCCTCGTCAACGGCTGCGCTCTCGAGATCCTACATCTTCTCCGAAACTATCGCGGAGAGTAGATGTCGCACCCTCGGTCTTGAACGACATTCTCGATAAGCTCCCTCCACGTGCTCAACATCTTGTCTTTACGTATGCTTCCCGACGCTGGGACATTCAACCAGATACGACGGCTTTTGAAATTGTGATGCGGGGCGCCGCTCGGCTGGTCAGAGGTAAACCATCAAGCACGGCCGCCAATCTAAGCGGTGCTATTGAAGGAGAGGCTAGTTTCGGGGCCAATGTACGAGAGCTTCGCGATGGAATTCGCCGACTTTTCCAAAGAACGAAAGCGCACGAGACTCTAGGTTCGTGCATTTCGAGAATAGTACCCTCGGGCTAGTGTCTAAACTTTGTTCATTGGTCAAGGAGTTCGTGAGTACAGGACCAACTCCCAGGGGTATCAAGCGTTGCTTGATGAAGCTCTTGATTCAACTTCGGCTAGCACTCCCAGGGAGGTCGCACTTATCCGCCTAGGCGCTATTGAGATTTTCAGGAGCGTGGTACTTGGAAATTGGCCGTTCATCGCCGGCACCGACGAGGGCTATCAACTTGCTCAAAAGTCCGAAGGTGGTCCGGGAATTCTCACTCCAACTGCGACGGCGATGTTTGTCCCAACGCCACTCCGAGAACCAGACTTGTCATATATCTCCTCCCTATTAAACAAGCTCAATACATACTCCGCTTCTCCAGTTGATCAAGACCGATCTAACCCCACAACTCCGTTCCAACCTACCCCTCTTCATCCCTCTCCAACGCCACGCTTCCCAAACGCGCACCCAACGCCGCGTACCTGGACGGCTTATATCGCACTACTTGCGCCAGATGATATCCCTGAAGCTTTCCAATGGATGCGGGCCGCGGACGAATTCCTACGATTTACAGGCAACACGGATACTCAGGTCCTCCGAAGAAATCAGAGTGAATTCGACGGATTAGCCATATTTCGTCCCGAGCGTGTTGCCCTATTAGATGCCCTTATGCGTTGGGAAGGTGCCGTACTTGCACAAGAAACGCCGGTTGGACGAGCATGGAGTGAGCGATTACGGAGAGTGTCTGCGGGAAGCAAACCCCCGCCGGAGGTGCAGGATGATCGTGCTAGGAGGGTTGGAGGTGTCGATACTTTGGGAGATAATGATGGAATAGGTCGGGAGGGGGAGCTTCGAGCTTGGCTTGTCCATTGGTTAGGACCGGAGGGAGTTCCGAGTCGGGATGAGGTAGCGCGCGCGATGATGGAAACAAGTAGAATTTAAATCATTTTTGTGCAGAGGTTCCTTGATACACGGCCCCCAACATCTACCTGTTATTGGACGGTTGGTATGAGACTTCATTAGCACTGTCACTATAACGTGTTGGCGATGTTTGCCGTTGTTTATCCAATACAATACTGCAATTTGAGCTTGTGCGTCACGTTCTCTTTCGACCACCACTGCTAGTTTTTAGTATCTGCCTTCTTGAAATTTACTCCCAGATTTCTTACCAGTGCATTTTAACAATCGAGCTTGTCTGACGCTCCGGTTTTACTCCAGTACATGTCGTTATTCAATAATGATCCGGCATGTGCCGTATCTCCAGACGCGTATGAGTCCTGGGGTACCGCGCGAAGCACCTTGTACCACAGCATCAAATCCTATATCCTCGCTTCAAATGCCCTAGGCTCAGCTTTGGTCCATTCTTCTCCCCAACGTCCGCTATCTCGCGATTTTCTCCAACAGTTCGATACTGAATTAGCTTGTTTTCTGGACGAGGAACAAAAACTTCAATCTGCGCACACGGCCCTGATCAGGTCTAGAAACATGACCGAATCCTTCTCTTCGATCAGCCGATTGCCAGTCGAAGTACTATCCAATATCTTCCTTGCGGCCAGTGCCTATCCCACACATAATAACTCGTCCAACAGTTCGCCCCTGAAATCCCCTCAGGCTATCGCCTGCGTCTGCCAGGCATGGCGTACGGTCGCCCTAAGCCTCCCATCACTTTGGTCCTATCTCTATCTAAGTATTCGGCGACCTGATATTGATGGGAATTCTCTCAAGCGTGTTAAGCTATTGAGCGAGCGCTCCATTGGTGCAGACCTGCGTCTCGACATCTGGGTTCAAATCGATGCCGGAGACAGGGAGGATCGTGATGAGCGCGAGGCCTACGTTACCGAGATCACCATCGAAAAACTCATCCCCGTCTTAGCTCCCCTTGCGTCGCGAGTCCGTCATCTAGAGATCGGAATGAGCGTAGATTCGCAAAACTTCTTGCAGTCGCTCTTGGCGTGTCTCATTGGACTTGGAGCTTCCAGTTCGATACATCATCTCGATCTCTGGTATGACCCTGATTGGATACTGTTTGGCGCTAGCGACTCACGACTTGACTTATTACCTTGGGAAGGGTCTTATCAGCCCGGACACTGGGAAGATGAGTCTCCTGTTGGCGACCTCTTGAAATCTGTCAGCTGTCTCCGCTTACGCTCCATAAATATTCCGGGCAATGACGAAGCCTACCACGCGCTTACCGAGCTCAGCCTCTGCGATATCGATCTGAGTATTCAGGAATTAGAATCGATTCTAGAGGCTAGTCCGATGTTACACACACTTTCTCTCACAAGGCTTGAGCTGGACTACGAAGGCGCCCCGACTAATTTAATATCTCTTCCTCATCTCCAATCTCTTACTCTGGACGAGGTATCTCCTAAAACCACTCGCATCTTCGCGTTACTTGAACCCGGCGTCCATTCTCTGCATGTTCATCTTTCCCTCAAAATTGTTGACTCTTCCATGGTGGGAGATATACAGGGCTGTTTCGGTCGCTCGAATGTTACCAACTTGCACATCAAAATAACCGAGCCCAATAGGTGGTTCAGCCTATCGCGCCTATCCTTGGGCCAGCTCGAAACCCTAACTTTAGAGAGGTGTAACATCTGGGATTCGGATTTAGTCGATTTTCTTGCGTCTGACGAAACACGTCACACTTTGCACAAGGCACCTCTCTGACCAAAATTACGTGTTTTATATCTAACAGACTGCTGGCTGGACAAGGCTATTCTACGTGGCCTCTTGACAATGAATCCGATCCAAATGCTCCGGTTCGTTGACCGACGAGATCCAGCTCGAAGTTACCTTACTCTTTCAAAACCAGACTGGATTGGTCTGAAATCTCTCCAAGAGGAGATTTCCGAATACGTGCCAGACGCACAATGTTCGGGTCCATGGTTTTATTATTCCAACGGCCCAATGTCAAGGGCCACGGAGAGACTTATAACTAGGGGGCTTTAAGGTGGGTGTGTTTTGCTGCCTCAGATCCGGATGCCACCTGACGTAACGTACTGTACTATTACGATCAATGCGTCGCTTACATAAAGGCGCCAAGCGCTTATACTTGTCTGTCCTTGTTACTTACATTGTCCCCCGCGTCGGTTGTATTCGAGACAGGGAACTGAAACGCTTCAGCGTCGATTTGTCGTCAAAATGTGTCACGAAATGGCATAAACACCCATCAAATCTAGGGAATTGGAAATGCAGAAGTTGTCCCCTGGCGTCGACCGGCAGGGGGACAGGGGACCCATCAAAAAATCGCGTCGCGTCGATTTCTCCGGGGACAGGGACCGCCGCATTGATCGTAATAGTACAGTATTCGACCATTTAGGATGTCATTGAAGTTTTTTTCTAGCAAACCAAGCATTTTTATAGTTTCACGATTGTTATCATTCTGATACGTCACAATATTATCAAGGCTCGTAGAAGGTTCAAATAGGGGATACCATCATGCCGTACATATACGATAGTCACACTAATGTGTAAAATGCATAAATCCTTACCGGATAAAATCAGTGAAACACAAAGGTTCACAGCGGACGCGGCCATCTCTTTAAAATTATGCACCAATTGAAACACCCAAAACACGCTCCTATAGGTAACACTAACGCCCCCGCTCCCAATTTCTAAAAACATTCCAGAATAACATAAGAATCCCGTAGTACCCCCCTAGATAACACGACGCAGCGCGTCCCCTTGATAGGCAATACAGTATTGCCTGTGTTTGTTATGCATGGCGTGCGATTGCCCTCAGTCTCTCATATTTTTGATCCTATCTCGAACTGGTCATTCGACAGCCTGATATGTATGAGATATGCCTGAGGCGTGTCACGCTATGGAGCTGGCGCCCGATCTGCGCAGATCTGCGCCTTGACATCTGTGTTCAAATCTGTCTTGGAAGTACGGAGGATCGTGGCCGGCGCGAGACCTACGCTACTGGGATTGTCTTCGAAAATCATTCCTATCCTGACTCCCCTCGTATCACAAATCCGTCATCTGGAGATCGAAATGACCTAGATTCGAAAACTCTCTTGCAGTCTCTTTTGGGATGTCTCATTGGACTCGGGGCTCCAGATTCGATGCAAAGCCTCGACCTCTGGTACAGCCCGGACTGGGTACCCTTTGGCGCTACCACTAATTTTCGGGTTGATTTACTACCTTGAGAAGCGTCTTATCAGCCCGAGCACTGGAAAGACAAGTCTTCTGTTGACAACTACTTGAAATCTGTTTACTTTCTCCGCTTGCGCTTGGTGAACATCCCGTGCAGGCATGCCGTAGAAACAAGACATTCCGAATCAACCAGATATCGCAGAATCTGTATTTACAGTCTAGGCGTATGGCTTTTATATATGTAACTGAATACCGTAAATATGTGTTCCACACGAATTCACTACTATACAAAGTAATAGATAAGAGTACATAGAACAGACGAGAGTAAGAGGGACACGTAGACGTGACTATATGCGGATAATCCAGTGCTTATTCTCAACACATGCAGCCTATCATGCGCTGACCGAGCTCAGCCTCTGCGAACCTGACTTGAATCTTCAAGAAATTGCATCATTATTAACCGCCAGTCCGATGTTGCACACATTTTCTCTCACAAAACCTAACTTAAAAGACGATAGCACCCCGACAATACCCATTTCTCTTTCTTATCTCCGATCTCACACCCTAGGTGCGAGATCGTATGACACCACTCGCATTCTCTCGCAGCTTGAACTCAGCATCTGTTCTGTTCTCTACACGTTCATGTATACCTGCGATCCGTTGGCTCTTCTGTGGTGGAGATCATACGTGAGTTTGGCAGTCGCTCAAACATCGCCGATCTCCACTTCAAAGCAACCGAGCCCAATAGCTGGTTCGAGGAATTATGTCTATCCTTGAACTCGCTTAAAACCCTGACTCTGGAGGAGTAGAATATACGCGACATGGATTTGGTTGACTTCTTGTCATCCGACCCACGAAAAAAGCTCCCTGGCCGAAACTATCTATCTCGTGGACTACTGGATCGACAGGAAATCTTACGAGACCTCTTAACAATGAACCCAGTCCAAGGATTTGGGTTTATTGACTGACGAGATCCAGCTCCTCTTACCCTCGCAGGACCAGATCAATTTGGTTTGAAATTGCTCCAAGAGAATATTTCCGAGGATGTAACAGACGCAAAGTGTCTGCTTGGCAAAAACCGGATTGGCTCCGGAGCCCTCGTGAGCAATACTGGAGCCAAACGAGCACTCAGGAGCGCTCTGACATCTGATAATTTGTGCGAGCTCAGAAGGAATTAGAGCTATGAGCGACCTGAGCAGTTGTACGTGCTAGACAAGGGGGTGATTGTAATATTCGAAGTTTGAATTTAAAGTAAGAAAGAAATTAGTGACTCGATGGAACCATCATAGAATAAAATATGTATTCCAAAACTATACAATATCAGTGCTAGGTCAATAACAGGCTGACACTCAAGAATAACGCCCGCCAGGTTGCTCATTACAAAGAGCGATAGGTTTTATGCGAAAACTCCCAAGCGCTAATCATTGCCGTTTCCACACTTTCAAGCTGTTCTGCCGATTGCATAGGCGTAGAGTGGATGAAGTTCTTCATGCGCTGCTGAAAATCTCCTAGCGACATGCTATCCCCCTGAGAAGAGATCTTATCTGCCTGCTTGAAATACATCAAGATCTACGACTACAAATATTGTATTGTTCTCACCTTGTGTTTTATCACAGCTTGAACCTCCCTTCCTTTACCGGTCCCGAATTCCCCAGCTACATCTGTTGCGACCCAACCTACAATCTCTTGTATGGTGCTCTCAATGAGATCTACTACCATCTTCTCCGCATTTTCTTGAGACGAATTCCAGACGCCCTCCCAAGCTTCCCAGACAATAATCCACATTTCATCTCGCTTTTTGTTGTTAAGCTCTGGACCTGTCTTGGCTACTATTTTCTGGGCAGCCTGAAGGGCCGCGTCACGTCCAGCCTTAAAGGCTAAATTAAACATGGCAGCATGGTCGATTTTACCGTCCTTCCCGAGGAGACGTTGCTTCCGGCCTTTTTCTCGTGCTGCTGGCAGCGCCGCATGCAAGGCTGCATTCCATATCTGGCTGAATTGAACGACATTCCGACCAAAGAAGCGGTACTTGAGATAAGACAGTCGGTTTTCTTTGCCGATAGTCTGCAGGAAATCGTGACCGCTCACATCGCCATACCCAGCAGAGACAGCTTCGAGGATACCATCCCATAGGATGTCGAGTATCCTGCCTTCAATAGGCAATCGAAAAACGTCAACTAGATCGTCAAGCCAGAGTTTGTTCTCTACCAGATGCTTAGTAGTGTCTTGTTGCTTCTGTAAAACCTGGGCTAGCACTGGAGATATGCTTTGACTGAGCTCGCGATGAACCTGCTCCTTGAGCTTCGCCTCTAGTCCAAAGTGGAGTCGCATTTTGAGACATTGTCGCATTAACAGGCGGAGCGCTGGTAACGGCAGCCCCCACACAGCCAATTCGCGTTTGCTAAGCCCCCGATAGAGCCTTCGACCTGTATGCGTGCGAAAAGTAGTGATCGTGTCGAGTACAATGCTCAGCAAGGCGCCTACGATTTTCTTGGTGATAGATTGGGTCACATCATCAAGCCGTGTGGAGAGACGCGATTGGACATCATCTGGAGAAGGAGTATTAAACGGAAAGACGTGCCGGGTGACTACCATAGTAATGGTCCAAGCAAAGAAATAACAGTTGTACGCTAAGAGAGCATACTCGCTCGCCTTCTTATCTTGAGATACGGCATAGCACGCTGATAGTACCAAGAGAATGTCTGTTTTTGGAGGGAGGCTAAGAGCTACCTCCAAATATGAGCCCTGTATTTCTAGTTTGTCTGCGGGTGTTTTAACCTCGCACACATCATCGGCGGCCCTGCGCCTCGGATGAGTCACTGTCTCGGCTACGAGGTAGCAGGGTCTGGAGTCTCGGGCCTTCGATCAAAGCGAAACACCCGCCCGTCTTGCAAATATGTAACAACGAATCTATGAGGGATCGCACCGGAAGTGAGACGAACTTCGAGTTTGTCGATGAAAGTGGATGAATTCTCGCTTGTTCGTAGTTTGTGATACCAATCGTCGAAAATACTTCCCGTACCCCACTCTGTCCCAAAATGCATAATATGGCGAGCCGTTTTGGAAGCTGTGATCGAGGCAGAGGGGTTTCCGGAGGCCGAAGGATGGATGGACGCGGCGAGACCTCTAGAAAGCATGGCGGTTGCCATGGGGGTGCAGTGTAGGACTCAAGTCTAAAGTAAACACAGATAGTACCGGAATCGCAGGATGAAGCGAGTAGAATATACAACAATTACAAGTGCCGCAAGAAGGGGAAGGGAAATAGAATACTATTTATATCAAAAATCGAGGACACCCCTAGCACAAGGCACACCAGTGTACCGTGGATATACTGCAAGATCATTCATCACAACGCGGACGACGGACCGCTAACACGCTGCACACACGAGGACTCTGAGGGGCAGAAGACATCACTCCTTGCGAGATAAAACCTGAGATACAAAGGGCAATGGCCAAATCGATGATCCCATTTAAACGTCGCGCTGATCAAAACGATGGAACCACGCTCCCATAGCCAGCGCTAACGCCCCCACTTGCACTCTCCACAAACACTCCTGAATAATACAGTCCCTCCGTCGTGCCCTCCTGGATACCACGATGCACCACATCCCCTTGCTGAGCGGCAGTATCCTTTGGGTTCGCCAGAGGAAGCTAAAACAGACAATGCGGATCAGCCGAACGGGGAACGATGCAGCCGGGGTGTCCACATACCTTAAGAACGCCGAAGTGGAAGTCTCCTTGACCAGCGGCTCCGAGCTGCGTACTGTTGTTGGAGACGAGTTTCGAAACCTTCTTGAGGCTTGAGGCGCCTTTGGAAGCAAACACGCCGAGGGTTCGAGCATCCCAATCAACCTTTGAATATATTCGGTAAGCAACGTGTATCTAATGTCCTAATTGATCGCAGTAGCATGTACTGACCTGGACGGCAAAGTTGTGCCACGTAAGGGGATCGAAAGAAGTGCTGTAGACGACATTCAACGCATGGTCTAGGACTTCGAGATTATGGGCCGTCGCTGTCGGCAGTTTGGAAGCGGTCGGGATGGTGAAACTAGATCCGACTTTGACTCCAAACACATGGCCTACGCAGAGAGATGCTATTAAACCCTGATACAAGAATGAAATTGGCAAAAGTTACTTACTACCATCATCAGGCTCAATGAACACGATCTGATACTCGTGCTTATAGTTCAACGGGTTCAACTCGTCTCGCAGAATGCTGAAGTGCCAGATTGTTTTGCCGGACTCGAGAAGCGTCCGGTTGTTTTGGGCAATAATCTCAGTACTGTAAAAAAGAAATCGTTTAATAACAGTCATAGGTATTGCCAGTTTGAACGACATACCGACGGAAGCCATACTGCGAGTTGGCGACGTTTCCACCTGGAACGAACACAGAGGAGTTGTCGATTTTCACGGAAACCGTTTGTTCAGTTATGAGTTTCGGCAGGTTCTTCAACGAGTACCACAGTGGTGTTGGTGGGGGAGAGCTCCCTTTGAGACCAACATACTGTAAGGCAGGTTAGTCGCGCTCAACCCGCCCAATAAGACGACTTGCCCCGCTCGCGGCTTTGCTGCCTTTTACAACGCTGGAGAGAATAACAATTATGGCGCGAAGTTTGCATGATTGACCGTGGGAAACTTACTACACATAGGGATATTTGAACGCGTCGATGTTGGTAGAGTTATAGTCCAACGGAGCTCTTCCATCAAATAGGATCGGGGTGGCAAGAGCGCTTGCTGCGCACGACGCAAGTACGGCGAGTCTCCAGCAGACCATTTCCGGAACGATGGCGTGGGTGGTTGGGAAGTGAACCATGGCACAACCAAAGCCGTTTTATAGTCGCTGAACCAATGAGCGATGAGCAAAGCTTTTCGACATAAGGTGTGTTTCTCCGCAAAGAAGGCGAATCTTATATCATGGTTAGTACAGTACAGGCTGAGAACGAGGAATTGTCGGACAACGCGTCTGGCAACCAGCCAGTTATAGAAGTTTGCACAGGCTCGGAAGAAATTCGGCCCGACAATCGAATCCCAGAGTGTGCCTAGGCGCAAGAATAGGAGTCACGAGTAAGTTGTCAAGTTGGACGAGAGGCTGAAACTCAGGATACGGTCAGACCATTATAATTGTAGTTGATAGCCGTAGTAGTGTGGGGATTGTCCAGTGTGACGTCGGCGGCCCGTCGATTGTTGCAACAGTCCCAGCAAATACATGGATGAGGGCATTTAGAGCGCGATTCGAAAATAGACAGCAAAGGGCAATTGTATGGAAGCATTCATGGTTGTTGCACCCTCAACTGAGCGACGTGCTGGTCAAGATTAGAGGATAAGAACATTGCAGGAGCTGAGCGCCGAAACCACGGACAATGGGTAAGGCTTACGTCAGGCATGTTATGTTTTTATTTCCAACCGCCACAAATTCCAACCATGACCGAACCATTCACCGAGAAGATAGACGACTTAGTTTCATCCATAGACGAACTAGAAGAAGTACTGGGGCCACTGCTAGAAACATCGCTCTCGAAACTCACCAGCCAACTCTCTGCCCCCCTTGATCGAGCAAAGCTTCAAGTCTGGCTCTCATACGTACTCAACGACCTAGTATGGAGTGAGTGTTTGCGTTACCTCTTCTATTACGAACCCCACTAACACTTCTACTAAAGTACTATTGAAGACCCGAGGTGTCAACCCCTCTAATCTGGACTCTGGTGAAACTCACGATGTCGTTGCAGAACTGGTAAGTACTTGCCTATCCCTCGCCGACGTTATTCTTACACACTGCGTCAACAGGATCGTGTGAAAGGATATTTTGCGAAAATCAAAGAGGCAGAAAATCCAGCGAAACGTGAGTAACTTAGAAACCTTCTTCGTGGTAATACTCAAAGTGTACTTTGGATTTAGGATCTCTAACCGTCGACGGGAAGGTGGCTAATCGGTTCATCAAGCATGCGTTGGCCTCCGCAATATCGCCCGCAAATTTCGCCTCGTCTTCCGGCTCAAAATCGACACATATCCGGTTTGACGAGACCGGCGCCGCGGACCAACCTAGCGTTCCTGGGCAGTCTTCGAAACCGGATCCTACGAGTGCTAGCAGCTCTAGTGATAGCGACGCCGAGCCGGAGGTTGGAACATGGAAGGCGAAAAAACGAGCGCGGGAAGAGGACCTAGCGAACCAACGAGCGGAGGAGGAGAACGGATCAGAGAAGGAAGAAGTGATGGAGGGCTGGGAGGAACCGAATGCTGAACATGCTGATCCCGCGGAGAAGGCGGAGCCTCAAGTGGATGGACTGGGTGGATCAAAACGAGCGCGAATGGATCCCTTCGCAGGTACTTAGCTTGTGATTTATTTTCCACTCCCTGAATTTACCAATGGTTTCAATATCGTAATAGGATACAGTGGATCAACTCCCAAGCCGCCAAAGCGATCTGTAGTCGTCGTACAAGATTCCTCCGCCACTTCCGCCTCCACCGACGCAACTCCCCAACCTATCGAAGTCAACGACTCCCAGCCAGAAAGCCTTCCGCCGCCGTCCTCTGCCACACCTTCTTCGCCGGTGGCCCCCAAGAAGAGAAAGGCTCGCCGAGGGACATCACATCCAAGACGCAAGAAAGATAAAGTCTCTAAGGAAGGTCCTTCAACCTCTTAGGTGTGTCGTGAAGAGGGGATCTTAGCAAACGATGCTACCTCGAAAAAGCAACATGTGCAATCCAGTGCACGTAGCTAAGCGGAGCTACTGTGTAGCGAACATTCATTTTTTGTGGCTTCAAGATTATGATCCGAAATCTTCTGTGCGCTATATTATTTATTTATTCCACACGCTCCGCTTCGATTCACAATTTGACTACCTGAGGGACTATGCGTGCACAAAATGTGCAATTGATTATTACGAACAATCGCACTAGGCATTTTCTACTCGTCCTGAGACCAGACATTCTAAAGTACTATGGCGGGCGACGACACGGAAATTCAAACCCTTAAGAATGCAGTATATCTTCAGACAATTCCAGAGAGTCCAGCCCACCCCCCAACTGTACTAATACCCACACAAAAGTAACTTTTATGAGGTTTCTCTGTATCCCGAAGTTGGCGACGGCTCCGCCGCGTGTTCCGCTCTCTCCAGCAAACCGGCTAAATTACAGGCCTAAATGCATCCACATGTTCCGCTACGGGACCTCGTTATCCGGAGGAAAGGCTAACAAATATATACTTAGTACCCTAACAGCATGGCACGTCTGCGCTACGGGATTCCAACACATGCACGGATCATTGTAGAGATCGACAGGCACAAAGCGTTCGCAGCGCACTTGAGGACGAAACATCGCCCTCGACCAGGTCTCGTTTATCAGACAAAGTCCCGTCAAAGCTGCTCCGGAACGAAAAAATTGAGTTGTTTATCAATAGGTCGAAGCTTACCAGGCGATGGTGGCTTGTGTCCCCTATTTGCGTGAGATCAAGGGAAACTCAAATTATGATTATGCTAGAAGCGCCTGAAAGCTCAATCTTTCCGTGCTTTGAAGTTCTGAGCCCGATTAAGCACCAGCGGCATTTCGACTATTAATTGTACGTGCTGACGCTCTCGGCTCCCAAGATCGTCTGGTTGCAGGCGCTAACAAGCGCATACACTTGTCTTACTGGTTGTGACTCTCTTGTATGGCTTGTATTCCAAGCCAGCCAATTTACAACAATCTAGTAGAAGGTGTGTGAAGGGTTGCCATCGGTGATGCCTCAAAGACCCGCCAGCATTCTGGCCACAGATGATTCCTCGAGCTTGTATTTTGTCGATCCTCGGTTCTTTTTGACATATTCAACCCCGTTGCGTTCTTGAATCGTCTAGAAAGATCTAGACGCGATGAATGATCGAGTTCTGCTGGGAAACCTCGACCCGCAAACACAGTCGAGAACCAAGAGCACCGAGTACCGTTATCCAGGTAACTTGCCGCCTTTAAGCTCCATCAAAACCAGGTTAGGAGTACTAGAATTCAGAGAGTCCGTGAGCAGTCTATTACAATGACCATCGACTCCTGATCTGTGGCACGAGCACAGGCGGGTATGTACTAGCGTCAAGGGTTTATATCCCTTCACATTATGGTAACTATTTTTATATGTGGCGCAAGGTACAGAATTTAGAAGCAGTAAGTTATCTTTCGAGTATCAAATGCAGAGCCCAGCCATAGGTGGCGCGATAATTGCACGGGATACGGCCATTGTAGCCGTGAAAAAAGTCACCCAACCCACATTTACAGTATTATAGTTACCCCCATTACATAACAGTCTGAACAACACATAATACTCAGTGGTGCGCGCCACTCTGCAGGCAAGTAATGATAGTTGGAGTACGCCAGCAAACATAGAGTCATGGACCTGTTGAAAGAAGCTAGGTTTTTCTCTATTCAGCGGCTTGGAACTCGTGTGGATAGTGGAGCTACCGGTAGACTTGAGACAGTGTGGTGTTCTCCTCCCAGCCGTTATCGCTACTCATGATTGTCTGGATACGAGCACTGGCATGCGCATACACTCATAAAACATACTTTCCTGAGCCATTCCGCCGGAATAATAGCTGATTCAAATTATTGCCTTTATCTTGCGAGACTGATCAAAGATTAATACTCAGCAACTCACCTAGCGCAAAAAGGATTTTTGGGACGGTCTTTGAATGAAAGCCTCGTGATTTCAAGTCACCTAGACTCGTTAAGGCATTTAATTAATGTCCTACATAACACCCCTTTGAATGATATATATATATAATGAGAGACATACTAGTAATTCATATCGATGCGCAGTGCAAAGGCTATCGGTTGCATGCCGCCCTGCCTGCGTGATAACGATACATCATACACAATACATAAGAATTAGATTTAGAACCCATAGAAGCATGTATGAGTGTTCTTCGATTCAGACACCCTCTTCATGTGGACTTCGTGTTTGTTTCCAGATACGCGACATTGTTGATTGAACTGTCTCTAATGAACCTGCCTTGGTATCTTCCTTCATTATACCTTCAATGTAATCCTGCAAACCGGCATTTGTCATCACCCGCTCCGAATATCTGCCACCTAAATGACGCGATTTCTACACAAACACAGTCAAGTCGTCTCCTGGGTTTTAACTAAAATAAATACTCACCGAAGCTGGCACCCGCGCTCTCAAAAAATGACCCTTGTCTTCTCGCAATTCCGAGAGCAAGAGTTTCGCCCCGTAATCAGCGTACTCGCTCATACAGAGGTTGATGGAATCAACTATTCGTTTACGCACAGGACCAAGCGCTGCGTTCCAGGCGGTCTCCCATTCTCCCCACACTGCGTTCCATCCCCTGCTCCATCTCTCTCTATCCCTTTCCCGCACCTTGGGCCGTGAGTTCTCTGCGGCGGCCTGAGCGGCTGAAAGTGCCCCTGCGCTAGCACTGCTCCAAAGTCGGTTAAATACTGACTCGTGTGACTCGTGT
Source organism: Ceratobasidium sp. AG-I (assembly GCA_015039395.1). Lineage (NCBI taxonomy): Eukaryota > Fungi > Basidiomycota > Agaricomycetes > Cantharellales > Ceratobasidiaceae > Ceratobasidium > Ceratobasidium sp. AG-I. Next base: position 34,168 of record MU132288.1, on the reverse strand, counting down.
CCGTCATACGGTTGCGATTGCAAGATGCTATGTCCGGCTGTGATCGCACCGTAAAGAGAAGATATGCACACGGAGCGAAACTCCCAGGCATACCGACTCCAGAGCGGGGATCTTTTACAATCGATGAGCTCCTGGGCTATTTGTTCGCTCTCGCTTGTACGGCCGTTGGCCAAAATCTCGCCTACGTTTTCCCATAAAATCCTCAGTAGCTCTTTATTCACGACGGGGACCATTTTGAGATGTAGGTTCTTGAGCCATAAGTGCCTGTCAAGAGGCTCGCCTTCATTGTTACGAGCTAATCCGTTTTTCCAGATCTCTTCCGCTTTTTCGTGGATATTCTTTTCCAAAGCTTTTTTGACGCCTTGGCGGGGTCCGAGGTACGAGCCAATGCGCAACACCCCCCTTCCTAGAACCTTGATGACGCCTGGCGGGATGGATAATAAGAGCTTCCATGAGGTGCTCACTTCAGCTCGCACGGACTCTCCGGTCGTCTCTCGAAATATCAACAACGCTTCGAGCAACGCATCTCCGCCAACCGTGATGGTTCGATCAACAAGGGCCGTAATAAGTTTCGGCACTGTGGCCAAGTATCGCTGGACGACGACATCAGGCGAGGGAGCGCGATGAGGGAGACACTGGCGAGATATGACCATAAGAATTGTCCAAGAAAAGAAAAAGCAGTTGTGTTCGAAGAGCGTATATTGTTTCGCCTCTGGGTGTTGTGCAATGTGATAACACACCGAAACCACGAACATGGCATCGACACCACCTTCTGGTAGAAACAGCTCAATCTCGCATAGTGTAGTGCTCTCGATTGTCGCTAATGACACGGCATTGACATTGCAAGTGTGTTCATCTCGGACGGGTACTGGTTGGCCTGATACAGTGTGCATGGGATTCGCCAGCTCGGGATCAGGGCGCCTATCGAACCGGTGGATTACTTTGTCTTCCATATAGAGAACTATGAATCGATGATGGAGCCCCGAGATGTCTTTGCGAAGCTGCAGTCGGACGATCTTCTTGCAATTTGCGGGTGCATTGTACCATTCGAACAGTTTGCCTGATTTCTGCCCTTTTGGAAATTCAATCTTCTCGATGGTCTCTTTGCTACGATCGCCCCTGAAGGATGACGAAGGGCCAAACGTACTGGGCAGTGGGAGCGGCATAATCTGAAGGCGAAAAGAGAAATGGAAAGCAGTGCAAGTTTTAGTTCAACAAGCGCAAGTAAAGAGGTTGTGAAGAGTCCTGGGCGTCAAGTACAAGGTGAGGGAGGTTCCAGTGGTTTGCGCACCATGGATATATCCCTAAACTAACCATTTCTACAAAAACGCGGGACAAGAATGCCGGAAGCCACAGTGTGTGTTACACGCGGCTAATCATAAACATGCTTGTGCAGGGTGCTGACGATATATGCGTGCGTTCGAGTCCCTAAAGTGGGCGTCGTCAATACAATTCACTAGTAAATAGCGAAAACGGAAGCGAACATCCAGGTGCTGGATGGGTGTGCTCGCATACTGCCGGTAACTAGTTGACAGCGAGGCGTTTAAGCCTCATTCTCGCGCAGTCACGATCAGAATTT
>MU132288.1:0-31749 GCA_015039395.1 Ceratobasidium sp. AG-I | reverse complement strand
TTTGCGGGACATTAGCGCCTAGACCAAGCTTAGTCATGATTAGATAAAGACAAACATTTGACAATACATCCCGCCTCTCTCAACATTCCACAACACAAACACGACACTTCAAATAGATAGCATTCAAAACATGATTGCACGATACAAATACAAGTACAGCATGATAAACGAGATAAAAACAGCAGCAGAAGAGAGAAAGCAATACAAGGCGAGGGGGCGCGGTGTGAAACATGGGTAGAGTACATGTTGTAGCATGAGATAGATACGTCCAGAATCGGTATCGGTGTGGATCCGAGATGAAGAGGGGTTATGCGCGTTTGTTGGTTTGCGGTAGTTGTACATCCTTGATGAGAATCATTCAGGCACTAAATAAGTTATAATAAGTTAGGGCCCGGTCGATAGCGAGACGAGGAGTAGACTTACGAAGAGAAGCTCAGTTCCATTCAGCAAAGTCGTAGGTCCGTCCCCGTCCACCAACCATCTCAAACTCCACAACGCTCCCCTCGGTCCCAACATACATCCACCCACCCGATCGATCAAATGTCACACCCGTCAAGTCCACCTCCCGCTCTCCACGAGGGTTCAACCCCTGCCCATTCGTGTACATCCCACCATACCCAGCTCCACCCGGACCTCCAAGACAGTCCGCCGCGGGACTCACAGGGAGTCCAACGGCCTCTCGGACGGGAGACGCTGGGCCACTCCTGGGTGCGCGTGGGACGTCGAGGATCTGATGCTCCGTAAACGTCCGAGCGTCCACAACGTGCACGTGCGCCGTATGTTCTGCGAACACTAATACTTCTCCGCCCACACTTCTGCTGAACCGCAAACTCCGGATTCCGTGTCCAGGTCCGGGAGTAGACGGGTCCCACATGAATTGGTCGGTGTTCATGTACGCGCCGGCGAAGCGTGAGTCGTAGTTGTAGACAGAGGAGCGGCGGCCGTTGGGGGCGGTGGAGGAGGGAGGGAGTGTGCCTGCGAGGAGGCCGGGAGGGTGGGGGCGGTATCCGCTACGGGGTGCGACGGTCCATGTTGCAAGGGGGCGGGAGGAACGGACGTCCCAGGTTGTGACTGTGCCGTCTTGAGAGGCCGCAGCGAATTGGAGGCCGCTGGCGGACCAGGCCGAGGTGAAGTTCGGTTCGGTTCCGCCTGAGTAAAAATAATATGATTAGATTTAATCGGAATTAATGTGAAGTGGTGACGTACTGGTATAGGCGCCGACGTGTTCAAAGTCAACCATGCGGCTGCGAGCGTTGACATTGAAGATCTGCAGGCGGGTATCATCTCCGACAGCAAGCATCGTCCTTCCATCAGGAGAGATCGAAACTACTCAAAGAGTCAGATTGCGCAATAAGGGAAGACAAGGCGGCGCTCACCATGGTTTGCAGCAGTCCCAAGCTTGACAGCGCCGACCATATCAATCGATCCCCACTCCTTTCCAGCAGACTCGCGCGTATCCACATCAAACACACGCACATACTCGTCATTGTTTGACACCACAATCCGAGTCTGGTCCGGATCTAATATCCTGTCAGATCCCATTCGGCGAAACGATGGAAGAATGGACTCACTCCTCCTGCCTTCGCCATAGACGCCTCCATCGACTTCCTCATCTCCGAGGACGAGCACATGGTTGTTTATGCTCGCAATCTCGCGATATCGAGTTCCGCGAACCTCGACCCTCCTCGTCCTCGTCGCCTCGCTCTCGGTCCGACTCCACTCCATACTCTCATCAACAACTTCCTCATCCTCCGAATCCGTCTCCTCATCACTCTCCTCGTCCACATATCCGCTCTTGGTAGCCTTGAGCCTTTCGTCCGATACAGCCGTGCCGAACCCCCGCGCGCGGTTCCTTCGCCGAGACGATGACGAGGAGATAGAAGGGTGGGGCGGAGGCGCAACAGTCGTGATCTGGAGCTCGGCACGCTGGCCGCCAGCAACAAGCAACCCTCCCGAAGGCGAGAGTGCGATACAATTAGGCTGGAAGTCAAGCGCAGCAAGCGTTCGCGTAGACTGCAAAAAGTGGCACCGTCAGTTTGGTCTTGTTTTCTCGGCTATCTAATCACATGCCCCGGCTTCTCGGGACAAATACGTATGCTGGGGAAGCGGGGGACGAGGAGAAGAGAGAAGAGGACGAAGGGCGAGAAGGAGGCGAGTAATGATGTGGGGAACGCAGTATTCACCTGGACGCCGCGCCGTACGTCAACTTCCTTGACAGCCTTGTCGGTTACATATGCAACGCGGCCGCGTGGGCCTGTACTGTGCACGAGGTCGCGCAGCTGGACGTGTCCGATCTTGATCGAGGCTGCTGTAGAGCCCGTTGGGAGTGCATGGGCGAGCTTGGAGCTGCGATAACGGGGGTCAGTAACGTGCAAGGATCGAGCTCAGACGAGGCCCCAGGTGAGGCCAGGGAGGAGGTCAGGAACTCACCCTGCTTGACGTGCGGGGGCGACAGACGAAGATGAGCCGTTGGCCATGTCGATACGTCAGGGGGAGTGAAAAGTAGAGGTAGTGGTGTGGTCGTGAAGATGTATATGTAGTCGTAAACGGCGAGCGCCTAGATTGGTCGGAGTTACTCCTAAGGTCGTATATTGCGGGTCTGGATGCGACTGTGGACGGAGGGAGAGGGCGAATGACGGTCAGATGGGCCCGGGGCACGAGAACACGAGGCCAGGCGTGGGGGCAACGAGGCGCGTGATGGAGGGGCGGAAGGGGACTCTTACCTCGCAAAGTGGGTGGTGCAACGCCAGCAGATAGTCGCCGGGTTATATACTGCGGGGGCGATCTGCAGGTGGAGCGTACAGCGGCTGTCTCGATTTGTCAAACGTGATTCCGGTCCCAGCTCTCGTCGGCAATGGCAGACCAGTACGCAATCCCAATCGAATTGACCAACGCGAGTTCGGAATCCAGAGCCTGGTCGTCGGGTCGCTGCACTCGAGCTGGGATGCAGGGCTGCCGCACGTGACGCATCGCCACCGCCTGTCAGCGGACCACGCATGTCCGCAAATTGGATAATCCGCCCGTAATCCCGCCCTTCTCCAGCCCCTATCCTTCTCCTCCAGATCGACGCGGCCCGGCATGCCCTCGGCTACGCATCTCGCGACTCCTCTTAATTTACGCCTCCGCGTCTATCATTGTCCGCCCCGGGTCCTGTCGGAGTCTTTACTGCATCGTTACCTCTTGCGCCCAGCCGAACTTCCCGACGCGGGCCCCGATACTATACGAGATCGCTGCGGGAACTCTGCCCTCGAAGAGACGCGTCGAGGATCAGGTCTCGCGCAGTCTCGGACGAGCCCGGGTCAAGGTGGCGTTGCCGGGCTGTGTACTCCTCGCCTTCCACAACGAGCCCACCATACCTAATTGATCGCGATCACCTCGACCCTACAAGCTATAGACCAATCGCATGCTCCGTACTGGCTGCACCGCCGGCAGCGACTCCGCCCCTTACATACCAATGACACTAGTGCGCATCATGCGCGGCGCCGATGATGATGCTACTGAACCTTCCATTTTTCGCACTGACTGTAAATCAGAACCTAATCCCCCACTTTCGAACCACCACCCACTTCGCGAACACTTGCCCTATGTTTCACTCGTTATCTTCCCTACCTCGAGCATGCCGTTACGTCTATTTTTTCTCGTTTGTGACCCGGGTTGTATAAATATATTTATTCACCGCATACTTAGACTGCGCCGGGTCCAACTCCAGTTCCGATAAGCGCCAAGCGTTTCTATGATCCACCTCGAAGTCGCATCCGCACCTAAACTGACGCCATACCCAGCTACGTCATAAATGAGGCATGGTCGCCGGCATGACATGGACGAACATTCTTACAATAATCAGCACCACCTGTCCCGTCCGTCCACCTGTCTTGTCTGTCTATCCCTTATGTATGACGTCCATTTCTATTGCGTGGCTAGACTCGTATATCGAATTTCGACTTGTTGCGCAGAGACTCACGCCACACGTCTCCGAGATCCCCGCTCACTTCAATCGTAAAGTCAATCTCGCTCTTCTCCACGATATCTCCCACCACATACAACCCACGTTGTACCCCTCCCGTTCGAGTCATTCTGTAAAATCCGTGAGACCCGCCAGCGTTACGACACTTAGGGACAAACCCAAATAAGCCCACCCTACCCCTCTCGCATCCACCCCTTTCTTCTCGCCAACTCATCACCCTAACAATAAACACACAACAAAAATGACTAATTACGGTATTAGAATCCGCGACGATATATCGCCGTTGACGGGTCTGAGGACTCGTGACTATATTCCTTGGCGAGGACGTCCCGCTTGTCGAGCTTCGATCTATTTTGGACGGATGATGGGATGGTTGATCTGGGCTCTTGGCTTTTGGGTTTGGTTGGGTCGGCTGGATGGGGATATTAGGGTGGTGATGGGAAGGAGAAAGTCCGCGGAGGAGCTAGGCTGTGGACCGGTGGATCGAAGGATTGCGATTGGTGGGTGGGGAGAATGAGGGTTGGGTGTCAAGATGAAAGACAGCTCGCGATCCATACTCCTCGGAGGACTTACCTATAAGACGTGTGCTGCGGTGAAGCTCTAGGCCGGTCTAGACTAGGTATAGTGTGCGTTATGCTAACCACTAATGGTCAAGACAAACTCTCAAGACTGTCCAAGCTGTCTTGACGAAGAGTCTTATCAGAATCAGGGACGCCTTCCCATCGGACGGGTGGCGAAATTCGTTGACGGCAGTCATTCCTATGTGAGATCGATATGGTTGAGGAAGTTGTGCTGGATATGGATAGATGTATGCGGTGTGTGAGAGAGTCTTTGTGCAGCGTGGGTATTTTTCTGTTCGATGCTTTACCGGGGATCAAAGACCGAGAGATAACTGAATGATCTGGTTGGGCGTATGAAATATGATGGTTGGTCAAATGCGCGAGCTGAGATGATTGGAGGTGAGTTTGCTTGGTCCGGTGAGGATCGATATATTAATTTCGCTTTATTGTAGCGATTCGTCAAGTGGAAGAGACGATTTCGACCGATTTACCGAGCTTCCAAGACCGCGAGATCAGCAGGTATACTGACAGCCCCTTTGACAAGGATTTAAGAAAAAGATTTCAGCCCAGACCTGCATCATTCAGTGAACTACATGCTTAAACTTTCGCTTTGATTCGTTCGGAAGTACGAACTCCCGCTACATCTCCCTTCGTCAAAGCTCGAAAAATGTAGAATATTCATAGGGACTATGCACTCCACGCTAAACATGCAAATCGTAAGAATATCAAACCATAGAGAGCGTAATGATACAATGATATAACATTTTGATCTCGCTTCGTACTACCAACTGATACGCGTCATTCCTACTCGCTCTTTGCACAAATATGACGAGTCTTGCAAAGCTTCTATAGCACCGCATGAAGAAATATCTAATTATATGCTCAATTTAACGGGGTTTCAAGTACATTTCGAGTGTGCGCTCTCAAAACTTCGGCCCGACGTTGGTGTAAACATAGAGCGCCGTTTGTTTATATATGTTTGATGGGAGGCGCTTTTGGTTAGCCTGCGTCAATTTGGACAGATAGTGGTTCATCCACCACCCTTGTGCGGACAGAAATCCCTCAAGAGCATCTACGGTCAAGTTTTCATAGGTAATCATCTAAGCTTCTGATGTTTGATTACCCGAATCACTATATATGCACCTTCAACGTTCAAATTGCGCACCATGATCTGGTTCCTTATCCTTGAAGCAATATATGTTGAAAGAGGTACCATGATACTATGCTTGTACCCACATTTCTACCCGCCGTTGAGCTCAAACACAACCACAGCCCATAAGCGTCAATCTTCGCTTACATCATCTCACAACCACGACGCCTTACATCCTATTCTCGCCTATACACATTCATCATGCCGTTCATTTATCGATTCTAAAATAAGACCATCTATTCTTTCCGCACAAGCATGTGCAACTAACCTACCCGGAGCTTACTCACCCGGATATTGCTGACACTCCCGCCGCTCGGCATCAAAATAAACCTCGGCTATACCTCAGCGGTTCCGAAACCGAGTCCTGCTCGCTTTCGTACGTACTCGGCTTGAGGGGTTGGATTTCTGCTTGCGGATGTTGATTAGTCGTGGCTTTATGGATTAGGGTGGGATTGGAGGGCATGTCAGGGAGGAATGGCGTCTGCCGCTATCGGGGACATTTTGGTGAAAGGGTCAGTTTTGGTTTCTAATTGTTTTGATTTCAAGCAGGATTTTGGGAACTCAGGTATGGATTTATTAGATCCGTATTGGCCTCAAGCAAACCGTCTTCTGATGTAAAATTATGTGTACATGCTACCTAACCGTATGCCCTTATTTGACTAGTGCATAAATATATGGGTATGTGATACGCCCATGGAGCCTTGGATTTGGGGTATACGATAAGCATGCAGTGTTGATATGCATTCGTGTGGAGTTGCAGCCTCCTTTATCTTAGCATCGCCATGTGAGCCGGTGCGAATGTCTTAGCACAACCCGAGCTGAAAACACGGCTCACATGATTATCTAACCCCAATAACCTCTTATCATCTCACAGTAGTCACCCGTTATTACAGACCTAGAGCTCGCCTCCAGCCAATCACACCGTGCACCTGAGAGGGCTGAGCTCAATCATCGGACAGACTCGGAGTCGGGAATTGATGCCGAGTCCAAAGCCAAGTAAGGTTTTCATGAGCCGTAGGCCTATGAGTGGTTCTGACCTCGTGCCGCCGGAGCAACTGAGGAATTCCTAGGCTCGACCAATCTAGAAGACGAGGCGGTGGAGGAAGGTGCCGTAACTGAGAAGGGGCAATGACCAAAGGATTTGGGGTTGGCATATTTACCATTGTTTCCTAATGATATATACAAATACGACCATATCATTTGAGGTGACACCAACCTTCTGCTTTAGTGGATATACTCGTTAACTTGCGTTTGACGTCATCTCGGACCATATCGAATCACCGAGTTGGGGCCGTTGGGAGAAGAGAAACGTGTAGTCTGTTAAGCAGAGTTTGTGCCATTAAAATGATATATTGGCAGGATACGTGTCGGAAGGTCGAAGCAATAAGAAGGAAGTCAGGGAGGAGATGTAATAAAGTACGACGTCTGGGAGTATCATTTATGGCGCATATATCCAACCACCAGGCTAATATGAGAAACCCAAATAGAAGTAGAACACCACACCCCGTGTTGAGGTCTGACATGCATGGCAGCTGATGTTATATATTTGGATTGTTCACGACCCAATATGCGTGGATTATAGAGCTCGCTGAGATATTTATTGGGAGATTAAAATGATGACCTCAATACATTGGTTACACTTTTGTCTTGGTTGAGCTTATGTTACTTGGATAGCTCATGATGACCATCGTTGGTGGGAAGAAATCACTGATCATGATTGGGTTACGGTGTTTGGGCCATTTGATCGCGCTCATTTGTAAAAGCTTATTGATTGAGGCACAACTGAAAAGGTGCTGTCAACACAATTCAATTATCGGAGGCGCTTGTCAATGAGACAAACTGAGGTGCACGAGGCAAGAACCTTGCACCTAAACCACCACAGGCTGAACCTACCATCAATTCTATGTCTCACCATCAAGCATTGGAGTCTTTCAAGCCCGTTATCTCTGCCCATTTGGGTGCAGGATGGTACTCAAACATTGAGTTAGATCTATAGATCGGGGTTCGAAACCAGGCACCTGCTGTGCGCGATGCTTCGATCAATCCCTCAAACGTCAAGTGTCACCGGACAAGACAGCTCCACGACGCGCAAAGCGGCTCGCGGACGCACAGACCAGTTGACGCGTTCTTTATAAAGTGGCGCGCAAATGCCGTTCACCACACGACTTCCTTGCATACCCTAGTAACTAGATTCCTATCACCAACTACCTTCACCTGCACTCAAAATGATGTTCACTCTCGCCACGCTTTTCATGACTGCCATGACTGTCTCAGCCGGTATCGTTGCCCCTCCCAGTGTTCCTCGCGCTCTTGGCGACGTTATTGTCATTCAACCACCACAAGGTTATGTTGTGCGCGCTGGCGAAGCTTTTGCCTTGCACTACATTAACAAGGTTAGGAATTGTTCTGTATGCGGCTCATGTAGATTCTAACGTCCCTGTTTCTAATTAGCCTTCTGACTCGTTCGTGACCTACGAGACCGAGGTTGGGCTCCAGCGTGCAGGGCGCCACAATATTCGCCCAGTATGTTATTTGATTTACGTGCGAGTTGTTCTTTAATACTTACTATGCGCTACCCTCCAGATCAAACAATTTCACCCAATCACAGACGTCGTGAAGGAATCCATTACAATCCCAAGCAAAGTTGCTCCTGGTCGTTACAGTGCGTATTTCGCAAGAGTGCGAAGAATCAAGCTCGTACTAATTCTCCAACAACTTAGATCTCATTGTAACCGATCATCGCACAACTTTTGACAAGGATGTGTCTGACAACGAGGCTCTTCCTTCATACCGCAATCAGGCGCTGAACGTCACGATTACCGTGGCCCATGCCGACCTTCACCTTAAGGAGCTTTAGTGTTAGTTGTGGTTATATTTAGGCTCACTGAGCAGCGAGTTCGTCGTGTCCAAAGGAGTTGTAATCAATGTCTATGTTGATTCATTTCTGTTCATCGAAGCAAAACAACCGATAGGCGGGTTCATTTTGCGCTCGGTGTGTTTGCGTTCCTTTTCGTCCAAGGAGTACTCAACAATCATACGCGACTTCAGCAAGACGATTGCTAAGAAGAGTCTCACATTCGGCTGTTTTCCGATATTTAAAGAGTGACATTAGTGGGGAGATTTGCAAGTGGCCGGTGTGTCAGAATGCACTCGCGGCAATCATCTTTCCATTTACTTCTGGATGTTTTAATCTATGTTTATCGTTGCGATTGTGTAGATAAAGCTTGGCTTTTTAGGCTGGCAATCACGATTTTGATCCACATGCATAACACGTGTTGTCCTCAAGGAAGCCTCGTGCTGCAGTTCTCTAAAAGCATCGAGACAATACCCTGGCCCCTCGTTCGCGCGTAATTCATGACTATTGGTATGTGTGACGTAGACTTGTGATATATATTTGCTATAATGATAGTTGCGCTTTGTTCCACAGCCGAGCACAATGGACGCATTAGGATCCTCCTTCAAGTCTCTACGCCATTATATCGATCAGAACCCCAAGGCGTTGACGTTTCCCTCGGGATGGGGGAAAGGGCCGGTATTCGAAGACTGGTATAACAAACTCATACCAGATCCCAACGCTACGAGTATCCAGAGGCTCGAGATCCGCAAAGATACGTCTGGCGCTTTCCCTCACAGGTTCATCATCGTACAGATGTGCGACGGGAAGATACACCGATTTGATAGGCGCCCTGACAAGGAGGAAACGGGCCCGGCTGTCCTGGCCAACGTAGCCGTAAAAAGCAAAGACGAATATATCGCCGATGTCACCGGCCCGGCTTGGCTCCAATTCCAGACGGTGTCTCACTGCGAAATCGAGTTGCTTCTTGAAGGAAGGGCTGACCTTTTGGCCGTACTTTCCGCCTGTTATGGTATCTCCCTAGATCAAACCGCGCACGAATACACCCTCCTGACTCACAACTGCTTCTTCTTCTCTTGGACAATCTTGATGGTCGTATCACGACATTGTCTGCCACACAAAGTTCCATCACACGACCCTGTCGCTCAGCGTTTCGGAAAGCGTCTGGACGATCTCACATCGACTATAGTCGAAGATGCGGTCGAGTTGTTCCTAGAGATGGTCATCGACACGACCACCGTCTTTCGAGGAAAGATACGAGCTATCTTGTTCAAAGGCTTGGGCATTCTTACAACAGCAGCCTGGTCACTTCCAATCGGCGCATTGAGGTTTATGTGGAGAAGGCTTTTTGGCTTGCGGCTACACTTGGGCTTGAGAAAGCAGCTGAATCAAGCTGTGCGTTTACAGCTCGAGTCCAGGTTAATTCCCGCCTGCACCGAGGCAATGGCCCATTTACCACTTGAATCACTTGATAACCACCTGTGGATAAAAGATCTTGACGACACGGTCAAGGCTTCTCTCGAGACTGAAATATCCAAAATATTATGGGACGTTGTTCTAGACGCTATCGCAGGCGGATGTGGGGACACGAGTCCCGAGCAGATCACGAAACTCACGAATCCCGACCTCAAATATGCATTCTTAGTCAGAAACGCAGCGCAATTCTGCTCGGTCTGGAACGCAGTATTGCATCGCGCCCTGCCGGCGGCTCGAGATGCAGCTTACGGTCAGTCATTCGAGGAAGGCCGCCGGCTGAGTCATGCCGAAATGTTTGATAAAGCATGGGCTGCTGCCAAGATCGAGGCGTTTCAGACTGCACAAACTGTTGTACGGAACACAAGAGATCAAGTAGGGCACTTCGAAGCTAGAGACATGATGTGGGGAGCGATCTGGGAGGTTTGGGACGACGCTTGGGGTTGCGCCCGCGAGAATGCTCAGAAGCGTGCGATCGCGGTCGTGGAGAGGGTGGTAGACCAATTGCTTGTCATTGGCGCTGGCGTACTGCGGGAGGAGATGCGGAATTCAGGAGAACAGTTTGTTGAAGCTCGGTTGTACGAAGCGGTGAGCGCAAAGTGTACCTAGTTAAGCTCCATCTAACATTGCACCCCAGAAAAAACGATGGTGGCAGTCCCGATTTTCGTCAGTAAAGATGACGAACGTCGCGCTACAAGATCACATGCAAAAAAGTATCAAGGAAAATACAGTTAGTCATGCAGCGCTTCAAGAAGTAGACAGTACTATGTCGCGCATCTGGATGCAAGCTAGAGGTTGTCTACATGTTCCAACGCCGACGGCTCTGGAAGTCCCGGCTTGTGTGGCCGAGATAGTTGATGTTCCGGTCAGTAGCTCCTGAGTTTGGTTGGTTTGACGCATCATGTAGGTTATCAGTGTATGTCTAGTACCGATCTGCCGTCCTTGGGCTTTTATGTGCCTTTTATCTTTTTTAATTAGCTGAAATTTGTTCGTGTCTCGGTCTATGGTAAGGGTCGATCATACTTGCCTTATTTAGTATGATTCTTGTTCATGTTATGTTTGCGCCGATGGATCGTACTGTACTAGTAGCTGTAATGTTGCTTGACTTCTCTTGTTGTAACTTCGCCTCTCGTCATATATTTCGGTAACATATTATTCCTTTGGGTCTCATTCTAGGACTAGGGGCAGCTATGCACTCTTATAATAAAAGTATATTTGTGTATTGTTAGAGGTATATAAACGAGATTTGAGCCATATGATGGTAAACACTATGACTGTAAGAGAATTGAACGCACCATTAATGATAGCTATGTCTATAAAACGAGTGCTAAGCGATGCCATCACCCCTGTCTCGACTCAGAGTATTTTTGTGTTGTATTGATCAGAAGTAAAGCTTGCGAATGTAGTATGCTGACTCTACGCGGATCCTTTTATAGCTTTTAGTTATCTTATCTTCACTTTTAGAGTCTCTTGTCGTTGCGAAAACGTAAACAATTCATTTGTGCGATGCAAAAACTTCTGAAACTACCATGAGGTCTGGCGAGTTACGACGATGAAGGGTGTACATGCGCATCCTCACGAAGCATAATATTCAACACATGGTGATAGCTACATAAGATATACACGTCATTAGGTCAAACTCTGTACTGAATTATACCACAAACGGAATAGCCGCTCTTCTCTCTTTTGGATAATCCTCGAACTTGTCGTGGTACCAAGCGTGTCCTCGAATAGCGCGAGGGAGCATTACAGCAATTTCGACAAGAGTGAATAGGATAGGCGGGGTGAGAAGGATGATCGTGCTTGAGAATGGTAGTGAGATCGAGAGGTTCGTTTGAAGGGGAGTGATAATAGAGTGCGCAGCGAGTGCGAATCCTATTTATGCAAAATATGAACGTGAATATATATGGGCGAAAATGGCGGAGAGAGATCTAAAAGACCTTACCTGCCCATTCGAACCATTCGCACAGATAGTTGGGGAAAGAGACAAGCGAGTAGAGTCCTCCGTGTGGTACCGCGTACTTCGGCTCGCTTTCTTCCTTCTCTCCAGCTTTGGGCTTTCGTATATCAAGCAACACCTCGTCATGCCAGATGTTTCCCCAGAGACCTAGACCGAATATCGCCAGTCCAACGTAATAAGTCGAAGGAGCGTTTGTCCAGTTGACGAAGCCAGTTTTCGCCCCAGCTCCAAGCCACGTTCCCATCACACTCCCGTTAACCAGACTAAACAGCGTAGCCGCGAGCCAGACCGACACGTGTGATTTAGATCGAGAAGGTGTTCGGAGAGGAGATATGACGGCACGGTTGAGGTAGTGTCCGACAAAGAGGAGCGGGAGCAGAGTATGTGGTGTTAGAGAGGTTGGAGAAAGAGAGGTGAGGGGGCGGAGATGGGAAAAGGCAACAAGGAGGCAGATAGGTGAGGGGATTTCCATTGCGATCCAGGCAACTGTTCCTGTTATGTGTTGGGGATAAGTCGCGTTCTAGCCAAGGGACGGGAAAAGGAGATAGAACACACCGTTGATGGATAAAGAGTTCCATACTCGAGAAACGAGCGAGCCCTGGTTGGAATATTTCAGCGAGAACCGCCCAAAAGGTGCGTCGATGGCCAAAATAACCGGCCCAAGGAATATCAAGCTCGCAAAAGCTCGCAAGCCTACTGGAGAAACGAGGGCGGCATAAGTATATAACTCAAGGCCTACGAGTTTCAGTAACTCACAATGGTAGGTTTGATAGTTCAAGTCTCGAGTCGACCCAGGAGGAGCCAACATTACGCAGGCCGAGGTTGCGTCGAAGTCGAATGTATGAGGTCAGAACCCGATCGCCCGGCGGTTATAGCGCTCATCGACCACAGCCACAGCAGGACCCTGAGACCCTGCATCCACATACGCGTCGCCCCCGCGCTTGACCCACTCACGACCAGCACAAGATGGATCACTTTCCAACGAACTGGGGACGCCCGGTAGGCAATGCCTTACTAAATCTGTGAGATTATGAAGTGCTTATTGTCTTATAGAGAAATGATGCGGTGGATCCATATGGGACGTACCCGTTGCATGCGAGGCCGCAACCAAGACAGGATGCGTTTACCGAGGGAATTCAACGTACCCAGTGAGTTAGCCGCTTGATAATTACTGGGCAATCTCCAGCTGACAATTGAATCTCTTTAGACAGCCCATCGTGACTGGTACGAGCGTCCTCGCCATCCGATACAAGGACGGCATTATGATGGCTGCAGACAACCTTGGTACGTTCTCTCACACTCCCTCGCCCACCTTGATATTTAGATTTCGATTAGCTTCGTACGGATCTCTCGCTCGATTCAAGGACATCCAGCGTCTCCATCCCGTCGGAGAGTACACACTCATCGGTGCCGGAGGAGACATGAGCGATTTCCAATATTTGCAGCACATCCTCGATAACCTCATGTGAGTTTCTGGTTCCCTATCCTGTCACATACGTATATTAACAATGAGGTTTGATGGTTCCAGGATAGAGGAAAACAACGAGGACGACGGACATAAGCTTGGCCCGCGTGAGATCTACGAGTACCTAAGTCAAGTCATGTACGCTCGTCGATCGAAGATCAACCCACTCTGGAACTCAATGATTGTCGGAGGGTTCAAGGATGGGAAGAGGTTCGCAGTTCCCTACCATTCCTTCTCTCCTCTTCTCGGATTTCATTTCGGCAATTGTTAACGTTCTGGATGAAAGCTTCCTAGGCTACGTAGACCTCCTTGGCACGACCTATTCCGCCTCGACAATCGCTACCGGCTATGGATCCATGATTGCTATCCCTCTCCTCCGTAAAGCTGTCGAGGGGCGCGAAACCACACTCGAAGAAGATGAAGCGAAACAACTCATTGTGGACTGTATGAAGGTGTTGTTCTATCGTGATGCGCGAAGCTTGAATAAGGTACGCCTCCACTTTTTGTTCCATCTCCATCTCCTAGCTCTGCGCATAGTTATTTAATGGATTTATGAATAGTTCCAAATTGGCACAATTACGGAGCAGGGGATTACTATCTCAGACTCGATAGAAGCAGAGACAGATTGGTCTTTTGCGGATAAGATTCGTGGATACGGGGCGCAGACGGAGTGATGCAATGTACGAGTTGTGGTGTATTGATATAAATTGATCAGATTTTATTTGAGCTTCGGCCGTCTTTCATCAGTGAGTTATCGGACCGTACTGAAATGAGAGAGGAGGATTATGTGCCCTGAGTAGAAAATACAGGCATAAGTGGAGCGGTAGATAGTGCGTCCGTGTAATGGAGGTAAGCTAATGACGTAAGGCAGTTTATGTTCAAGGCCGGGTAGTTATCGAGTGATTCGCGGATTGCCAGTGCTCAGCGAAAGATTGACTGGAATCGCTCCAAGCTCAATATTTGTCCGTTTTCAGTGTGATTGTGAAGAAAACCCAGAACGCTAAGGATCGTATGGTGTAGTAGGGAGCATGAGAGCGATAAGGTCTCGTAAGCTCTTTTTTTGTTTTTGTTTTGTTTTGTTTTTTGGATCGGGTATATTTTTGGTCGTTTTGGGGCTACGCCCTATGGTGCGACCCTACACGGAGACAGAGGTGACCTAGGTCTCTTATATGCGTTGCGTAGCCCTGAGGCGCAGCTACCGAACGAAATCTTACGCATATTTCCGCCACTTTTATTCATGTAGCTACAGCTCTTTTGAGACAAGAATGGCCTCTCTGTGAGAGGGTTTCTCCAATACTGTACATGAAACTTCTACACTTTTTGGGTATTCCTGCCGGCTACCGCGCATCTAGTCTGGTTATATCGGGCAGGTACTGACTTTTTGCAGGTAGGTGGGATCTTATTTTCACCGCCAAAACTCTGGGGACTGAAAACTCTCGACTGATCTCACAGGATTCAGTGACAATGATTTTTAAAGTGAAACAACTACAAGTTCCTCAGTAGCTGTAGAGCGAGTGTTGTCTGCTGCGCGCGATGTTATTTACTTACACCGAGCCTCGCTTTCCGCTGACACTATCCGTGTGCTCATGAACTATAAAGCCAAGATTATGCTTGGAAGTGCTCTAAGAAAAGCTTTCTTTGAGCAAGTATCTACCCTGTACTTAGATACGGATGTAGTATCAAATCATCTTGCATTTCAGACTAAATTACAGGTTTTTTGAAGCATATTGTTCAATAGGCCCACCGCGAATAACAGTGAGTCAGTTCGGATCGGGTTGGGTGATTATGTACGAACAGTCGCTTTGTTAGCCGATCCGACGCAAACCGAACCGGCGAGACCCCTAGGTGGTTTAGAATGAAGCCAGTTAGCCCGGATCCGTACTGCAAGATAATAGGTCGGTGACGGGAGTCGATCAGTACGAAACAGACGCACCTCGTGGCGATCCCATGGCATAAAACACCTCACGAATTCCTAGCTGAGTAATATTGTCGTCCTCTCCCTTAGTCCTTCTACCGTTCTTGGTGCTGCCGAAGACAGGACCCAAGTGTGATGAGCTCAGACGAGCCGAGGCATGGGCATCAACAGTAGTTCGGCGTGGGCGCGGGGACAGATGTGGCATCACTGCGCTCGCGCTACAAAACAAATATTGTTGGATGAATCATTTCATGCAACCAAGAAGCAGACGAACCTCAAGGTGACGAGCGATACCAATCCTAGCCGTGCACAGGCTCACGAATATGTTGCTACTCCTAAGGAACAATTGAAAACCAAGCTCGTCCGAAATCGCACCCCCGTGACCACTATACGATGATAGAGTAGGTAGGGCGAGCATAACGCTAGATGCGGGGAGGCGGTTGTTGAAGATAAGCTGAGAGCGACCCGCATATAGTCACGCATACGTATCCCACTGACTCATGTATGATCTATGTGCTCGTGTCTCTTACTCTGTATAGTAGTGAATACGTGTTCCACACGTATTTACATTACCTAGTTACATGTATAAAAGGCCTTATGCCTTCACTGTCAATATACAATCTGCGATATCTGGTTGATTCGGAATGTCTTGTTTCTACAGCGATATAGATAGTTGGCGGTGGAGCTGTAGAACGACGCGGATTGTAGCAGTCAGCCAGGATGCGAGTCCCCGACGAGAGGCAGAAGCAGTAGACATACTGATGCTCAAGACAACGAGGTACGCAAGCTGGTCGACGCGGTTGATTCGTTCGATGACGTTGCTGGTGGCATAGGCCATGCCGGAAATGCGAGTTGGAGCCACTCGGCGGTTGACGAGGTGGATGAAGGGAAAATACCCAAGCGTAGCAGAAGTAGAAGTCGCCAGAAAGAGCGGGCAGGAGCTAGCGCGTGTCAAGAAAAGGTGGTGACATGCTTATTCGGAGACAAATCCCCCGTATTGCCGGGTTGTTCATAGATCAACGATGCTCGATGTCGAATCAAACCACGCAAATCCGAGCACGTTATTCGAGTGTTCTCGGTGCGATCGCGGAAAACGCAAAGCGCCGAGTAGGATTTGGTGTGGTGAGGAGATGGAAATTGGATAGATCACGTGAGCAAAGCCGAGGAATCAACAAACGGCGGGATCTAGCCCAAAGCGGAAGATTAGCCGCGCTCAGTGTTTAGGCAGACCTATCACGCTGAATGATCATCAACCCGTACTCAAGCGTGAGACCTGGGATTACGGCGCGGCCGTATGAATAAAGGCACGATGGTGCGATGACTTAATCACACGTGAGGTAGCGGAGCCAGGCGCGCCGCAAGGCGGCCCAAAGGAGGTATCATCAGGAGAAAAGCGCGGGGTGGGTGGACCAACCCGTGCTCTAGCTAGCAGTACAGAGATCGAGCGACGGCAGACGGGAGAGACTACAAGCGAGACAGATAAAATAACAGAATAGTATGTGAGATATGCGAAGCTTGAAATGGAATGAGGAACGAACAGCGTGCGGAACGACAATCAGGCAAATGAAACGACATCCGAGACGAGAAGGTCCTATGCGATGGATGAGAGAGACAATGAATGAGATGCGGTTCTATGAAATGGCAGCGTCCGAAGGAATAAAAAACATGGCAGCAGTTCTGTACCAAATAAAGGGCGGAGAGAGGAGGGCGACACGAGAGAGTGCCGAGCACCAAGCGAGGTGGTGGACGCGAGGGAGCCAGCAAGATGTTAGTAGCTATAGGTTAACATCATGCAGAGCGACATACCTGAAGCGAGAGAATGCCGAGCACCGTGGCGAGGTGGTGGACGCGAGGGACAAGTCCCCAACTCTCTGCGCGCAGGTATCTTAAGTGAGAAATCGCGCGCGGCGCTGGCAAACAAATATACACTTTAATCTCTTCCTAATCGAGAGCCTAGTCGCCGAGAGTACATCTGCACGAGTAGTACATACAGTCAGGACATCGAAAAAAGGAAATCAAAGTGGTCTGTGCGCGGCGGGGGATCGACGTTAACGGCTTCTCCCAGTGACAGGCGTGAGTGCGGCTTACGGATCGAGAAATAGAAGACTGCGAGTCGTTTCCGAAGGCGCAATGAGTCAGGCGAGACGGGAGACCTGCGAGGTAGTGCGTGAGCAACGCATATAGCAAGGAAAGCGCGCGGCGCTAGACGTGGGTGAATTCGCAAGATAAAATATGGATATAATTACCGACTGGTGGATCAGAGTGTTCATACGTCACAGGTAATGGGTATTCGGTTTGTTGCATCTCCGGCAGTCTAGCTGTCGCGGAATGAGAATAATGGTATGAGATCGGTTCTTGTATATTGATGTTCTTCATAGTCTCATTCAAGGCATATCACAAGAGATATAAATTAACTCGGAATGGTGACGTGGACAAAATGACTGGAACCGGCTCAACTAAGTGACACTAGCCGACGAGGGCTCCGATCGTATACGTTGCTGGATGAACTCAAGGTACTGAACGTTTTCCTGAGTCATGATGTGCGACTCCCCCCGTACTTGTCTCGACAACGTTACAGTCTCTTCCATCAGAGACCCTGCTTCTCGCAGTTTCCCTTGCTTTTCGTATGTTGCTGCCAGGTTGTGCGTAGCCTCCAGCGTATCCGGATGCTCCCTGCCCAGCACCCTCTGCTTCGTCTCAAGCACCTCAATATCGAGCACCTCCGCCTCCAACAGTCGACCTTGACTCCAGTATGTCGACGCAAGCATACCCATACTGGCGAGTGTGTGCCTGTGCTCTGCGCCGTTCACCCGCTTTTCGAGCTCGATCACCTCCAGGAACAGCGCCTCCGCCTCCTGCCACCGCTCCTGATTGTGATACGTCAATGCGAGGTTGTGCATGCTCGAGAGCGTCTCGGGATCCTCATGTCCGCGCACTCGCTTGTTGAGCTCGATCACCTCGGTCTGTAGCACCTCCGCCTCCTCCAACCTGCCCTGTCTCCGGAATGCTCCTGCCAGGTTGGCCATGCAGGTGAGTGTTGCGGGGTGTTCGTTGCCGAGAGCATCTCTGCTGGCTTGCAGTGCAATCACCTTGAGTGCCGCTTCCTCCTTCACATATCCAGCCTCGAAGTACACCAAGCGCAGGTAATTAGCAAGCTCGGGAACCATTTGCGCCTGATCCGAATCCAGAGCAAGAAGGTGCGGTAGCAGTCGACGACGAAATGCATAGTCTTCTGAACCCTGCCTCCAGCTGTTCACGCATAGTGCCAGCACCCATGCTGCACATTCACGCATGGTCGTTGCGTCCGGCGCGGTGGTTCTACTCCATTCCTGGACAAGCGGGTGCATTGAATACGAGCCAGAGTGAGTGTCGTAGTCGAGCAGGGAGAAAGCACGGAGCTCGCGAGTCAGGTCCTTGAGCACAAGTGGATTCCACTCGTTGGATGATGTTCTGAGTGAAGCCAGAAAACTGAATATGATGGTTTTCGTGGCGATTTGTGACTCGTTAAGTGGTATCTCCACCTGGTAGGACAATGTTCTGGTGCTGGCAGCTTCGAAAAATGCCTCTGCGATTCCCTCGTGATGGAAGAACGACATGATGTGTAGCAGCTGGGTAGAACGCGGAGAAAGCTGGCGGTAGCTGACTTCCCAGGACGTAAACAAAGACAGCTCATGGTCGTCTTGCTGCTGGATCAGACCTCGTCGAAGTACTTCTGCTCGTGCCTTCTGGAAGATCTTGAAATACTCGGCTGATCCACACTCGGTCGTGTGCATGTATGCGCCGGCCTGCACGATTGCGAGTGCGAAGTAACCAAATTGCTGTAGTGAGCTATGAGCGCAGGATGCGGAATAATCCAATGAATAGCCCATACCTTCACTAGTGACGTCGCTGTGCTGGCCGCGTCCTGCTCATCCTCTACCGGTGAGACCTTGATCATCAGCTCAAGTGCGTCTGCAGGCAGCATCCCACCGACGCGACAAAAGCCCCCCGTCCCCCTTGCATGCGTCCGCATCTCTTGATTTCGAGTGGTAATCAGGATGTCTCCGTGCGCGCACTTGGGGAAGAACTGCTGCAGGTTGAGCTTCGGATCGTCGGCGTTGTTCAGGATCAGTAGCCATCGCTCTTGCTTGGACTCTAGCCATGCTAGCGCTTCCTCCTGCGTAGTACCAGCATTGGCAGCCTTCGCAAGATTTGATAGACCGGCGGAAGCAGTTTGGTGAGAGGTCGCGTCGATATAGAATACGTCCCAGAAGCTACAAAGCGTTGTCAGTTGCAGGCCGCGAGCAAGCAACAGGCCAAATGCGTACAGCTTCTTGTGCATATCCACAAACTTCAGTGCAAGCTGAGTCTTCCCAGCTCCTCCGAGACCGCATAGTACGAAAATTTGTCTCTCTGTGGGCGATGCATCGAAGAAGTAGCCCCGCATGCGCTCGAGGATGTCCTCCCGGCCGGTGAATGTCTGAGACGGTGGCGGACAACGTCCGATTCGTGAAGTTGATTCGCTCAGCGGGTGGATGTTGCCCTCTGAAAGATAAGTCGAAATGGGATTAGGTGGAAGGGCAGAAACAGTGAGATACAACCAGACATACGTGTGATCCTGACTGATTCAGCCCTGGTGGCGATTGAGCTAACCGTTTGGTCCACCTTGGAGGTCACCAC
The DNA here is from genome assembly GCA_015039395.1 of Ceratobasidium sp. AG-I. Classification (NCBI taxonomy): domain Eukaryota; kingdom Fungi; phylum Basidiomycota; class Agaricomycetes; order Cantharellales; family Ceratobasidiaceae; genus Ceratobasidium; species Ceratobasidium sp. AG-I. The sequence continues at coordinate 11,749 of MU132288.1, read as the reverse complement.
TGCGTGTTTCAGATACGTTTGGGTGTGAGCTCGCACCTCGGACAGCCGAGCCGGGTCCGACTGGTCGATATCTTGCATGCCTTGTTCTGTGTTGAACCGAAAGTACACGTTCGGTGTGTTTTCGAATCGACGTGATAGCTCCTGGTTCGTCTTCTCGCAGTCCGTCGCGATGGAGTCAAGAGTCAAAACCAGGTGTGATGGCAGGAGCTGCGACAATGTTCTGCGCTCCGGTACGCGTGCTGACTGAAGCTGGCCAGATCCGACACTGAGTACAGTAGATACTGAGCGTCTAGGGAATGCCAGCTCGACCTCGTCTATAGCACACGCCGTCGGATTATTGCACCCCAGCCCTCCTCCCACGTATCCTACCTTGACCATCTGTTCCATGATCCAGGCTTGCTTGAACATTCCAGGTGTCGCCATCGTCGCACGAGCAGCTTCGATGATCGTACAGTCCGGACCTTGGTTGGCGGCGACTCGGTATGTGCGGATACAAGTGGGTATGCCTCCTCTCATAGCGTCGGCGGACATGGCACAAACCATCCTACGGGTATTGGATTGAGGTTAAGCGGGGAGGAATTATACACATGGAATAAATTAGCTTACACCTTGCACTCCTTCTCACGAATCTGCTCGTCAATCATCCTTGCGTCCGTTCGTCCACAGTGCCTCGTAACTATGTCCCCGATCACTCTCTCCAGTGCGGTAGCACTGAACGCATCGTCTACTCCGATCCGTATGCTAAACCCTTTCTTCACAAACCCCTTTCTCAGTATCTCCACATAGCATTCAATAGCCGTAGTGATAGGAAGCCTCAGCCTGCCCAGCAAGATAGCGACGAGCCTGGGGAAGCATCAGCACAAGGGTAAATCGATGCTTAGCGACAGTGCTCCTACCCTCCCGTCCCTGTTCCGCAGATCAGATCAAATATGTCGCAGGGTAGAGGTAGTTCCGAAAGTCCCAGGATAACCTGAAGTCTGTGCATGATCTCCGAGACGATGATGAGCGCGCCGAGTACGTTGATCCCGCCTCCGTCTACGCAGATTGTGAGTACACCATCGTTTGACCGTCAGATGGGAGGACAATACCAAACTCCAGTAGCCGTATACCTTTCTCATTCGATTTGGGTGGCATCTTTGTGGACGACAAGAGTGTGCTGAAGCGAGGGCGTGGAAGTGGAAGGAAGGGCGGTAAGGGTGTGGAGACAACGAGGCGGCGCTTGTGCCCTAACGGTTCGGCGGCTAAGCTATCCAATTGATGCTAGCGATCTTGAAGTCCTAAACAGGTCAGGATGGGATGATAAGATTAAGACTGATCTAGAGATCATGTGGCTCAGAACCTGCGGCAAATGGGTGGCTACGAGGTGATTTTTGAGTGGCTACTGGGTAACATTTCATATATAAGTATACCTCACCACGCAGCGGCAAACGATCAGACCCAAAGTCGAATAAATGTCTATTATGGACGGTTCCCGAATAACGCAAGATGTACCGTAACTACATACTCAGCAAAAACCGGCTTGGCTCCGGATCGCGGGGGGTGGCTCCAGCCGCTCCGGTGGATCCGGAGCACTCCAGAGCTCTTGTGAGCTCAAGCCTGAACGCACACGAGCACTCTGGAGCCCCGTGAGCGCTCCAGAGTGCCATATTGCATGCTCGTTGAGCTCGTACGTGATCCCGAGCATGGCATTTCTCTGGAGCGCTCTGGAGCGCTCCTTGGCTGAAGGGGGATTTTGCTGAGTAGCCGCTATGGTAAAGGCCTGACGAGAACGAGTCGCTGCGTACACCACTGACCCAACTTCGCCCCAGGTGGCCGAAGTGCCTGATTTATCGCCCGTTCATGAACTTGAGCGACGCGTGAACACCTTTTGACCTCTCTTTGTACGATCAAAGATCCGGTGCTCGGGATACACGGCATGGGAGTGCCTTCGTTTTTGTATTCACCACATTGACATACCTCCGAAACCGTATAGAACATGTGTATTCAGTAAAAATCATACGTCTTGATTGCTGGAAGATAAGGGGCGTACGATCAAAGGAAGAGATGCGAACACCGGCGGGTAGTCAACGACCAAATTGTGTTGGTGTTAGCAACTGGGAATACCAGGGAGTAGCCTCACTACCTTCTTAAAGCCGGTATACGTTAATCCTTGAAGACATATAGTAAGGGTGGCCGTCGATAGAGCACGGAGCGTGGAGTGAATTTTCGGGGACGCCGGTGACCATCTCGCTGGAGAGATAGATGGGAATGATAGTAGCGCATCCAAAAATGAGAGGAATGATCTGAAGCGCTCACCAGTGACAAAGAGGGGGTATCAATATGCGCTTACCAAGTTGATGGGTGTTTCCGATCGTGCAATCGTCAAACAGGCGAGTACAATATGTAAGAGACGTGGCGAACTAAAGTAGACGAAATGTATCTCGCCATGAGCAAAACTAAGAACTCACCAAACTAAACATCTGATCTCCCCCAAAGTAGGCAAGTGTGTCGACCTCAGTATAACTATCGAATGTGACCTCCCGATGGCTAGGCCGTAGCTTAGACACGGGACCATGATCGAATGCCCGTTATTTGTCCCTGCGGAGTACATGTGATCAGAAGCAGCATCCAAGCCAAAGAAGTAAAAGATTGAACGCCAGAGTGGTATCTCAATTGGGACGACCGAGCTCTCCGAGTTCGGGAGTGCGTCACCGTCCAGGTCACTCGTGTGAACGCCACGGACAGACTAGGTATTAGGGATCTTGTCATTGGAAACGTGGAGCTCGCTGCCGGTATAAAAGTGCCGCCATATCAACTCGCAGAGATGAACATTGGAGAAGGACGTGGTAGTCGGCTGAATCTAAAAGAGATGGAGGGCGGTAACAGAATAGGGTATCAGTCCGAGTAAAAGGTACCACAATCCTCACTATCGTAGCATCGCTTCTCCTAAGTACCTCTCATCTTGTTCTCTAGATGTAAGCTATGGTGTGCTGGGCACGCCTACGCTGTGCTGGGTGTTCGTTCGAAGCTTGAGCTCGGACCTTGAAGTGACCAAGGCAGTGAGTCGCAGGAGCATCAATCCGGTACCCGCCACCAATTTTCTCCACCTGCCTGAAGGGGTAATGCCATTGCAGCTCACGGAGTGCCGTTGACTAGAATATCCCCTAGTCTGATGCGCACATGCGATCGTGGTCAGGAAGATATTCCAAGCGGAGATATGACGGTCCGTCCAAGGTGATGTCCAAGAGGAGAAACTACACGAATAGATGGCCACGGGGTGCCGAGAAGAGCCAAATCGCAAGTTTAGGTATGAGGGCAAGACAAGGAGATGAGTGGTTCCGTCGAGAGCCAGGCGACGATGGCTGTTACATGTCGAAAGCAAATCCCGTAGCAGCCGGTGAAAATAAAGACAGACCGCGCCGAGAGTTCATATTTGGTAACCTATCCAAGTGATACACGGGCCTTTGTCTGAAGGTCGCGCGAAGAAACCACCATGAGTGCTGAACTCACAGCGCCAAGTCGAGCCACTGAGATTACGAAGCGGAAACAATATATTGTTGTGACTAGGCACAAAGATAAACAGGCTAGATCGATAGGTTCGATTACGTCACAGCGAGTTGATCCAAGACGAGCCAAAGTCGTACGTCGAGGTCGAGTGTGAAGTCAAATCCTATTCACTTAACGCTGACGTCACGATCAAACATAGTCCCTGAGACTCTGCCTCCACATTCGCATTGATCTCCGTCCTTGACTAACCCACGACCTGCTCCTGCCTTCCGACCGATTCAGGACGCCGACAAGCAATCGAATGATGTGGGAAAGGAGATGGATCTTATTAATGGGTTGTGAAGAAAGAATCTAGTAGATCTGCGCGAGATGCACTTGTTCCATATGCGACTGCAGTGTGTGCTGGGCGCGTTTACAGAGGGGAATCTAGGTACCTGCACTGCGTGGAGAGGTCTGTTTTTGAGGTTGGAGAAATGACCGGGAAACAGACGGTTCTGGCATTTTAAGTTCATTTCATCACTCGGCACATTGTGCCGAGATTTCCATTTCGGGAAAATGTGTGGCCAAACAGAGTGCGGACGTGCGCGCGTTGTAGCACTGATCTTCCCCAAGGTATCTAGGCCTCCCCTAAGCATACAACCCTTCACCCTGCTGGACCAACGTGATCCCAACCACCACACCCGCCTCTAACCCTCCGTTGTCTCCCGTTCCTTATTACTACAGCGACCCTAGCCCCCAGCAGTGCAGTTCTACGCTGTGCGGCTCAAGCATTTGTCTCCCCACGCGCATCACAAAGCTGAGTAAAAACTCAAATTAAAAGTTATATTGAGCTGTCATGCTATTTTATGGCGCTTGGGTCTTGCGGGAACAGGCGCAACAAGAAGATAGGGTGGCGAGGGAACGAAGAGCGGGCACTAGGTGGGGAAGCAGAGACGATGGCGCATCGGGAGATTGTGGACGGAGATGGACTAGCAATGAAGCTAGTACGAATACGGCTTAGAGCTAACACATATGCTACCCTCAAGTTGAACCTTTCTTTGCCTTTCACTCTAGATTTGCCGTCTCGATTACCACCCACTTTACAACAATGCTTGCGGCCCTGTTCACCCCTCCGTTACGTTGTTGGGGTGTTGTCACATCGGTCGGCGCAAACAGCATTGCTAGGTATGCGTTCGCTTCCAGTGATTAACTAATACTCTGATCGACTCTGCCGCAGCTCCTGGTTCACCATACAAGCGGTGGCGCGAATACACACGAATGTTGCTTTATTGGCGGGTATGTATATTAATCCTCGAGAATCTTACGCTTGACTGAACGAAATCTTTGCATATTATCATTAGTTAAAGTGCCAACATCCAGCCCATCCCTATTGTATTAACAGTGCGTCATATTACCTCCTCTTGAACTTATGGCTTGCTCACTGGAACCCAGGCGTTGTACACCCGGTGTTTCTGCAGTTCCGCAGCTCAAGCACGTGAGGGAGAAGTAGTGAGGGTGAACAGACCCAATGAGTAGCGCGTCCATCGCGTTGTAGATTACATGCGTGGTACAAATTAAATTTATTCCTGATCTACCGATTGTTATATGCTGGAGCGCACGCGCCGGGAGCCAGAAGCACAGTCTGATAAAATCCCTACACCGGGAGATATCGGGAAAATGACCCGCATAATATGCAGAAAATGACCGCAAAAGGGTTAATTATACATGGATTTCGCTTTTTGGTAAATCTGGGTACAATTCCGTGAAAATACCCGTACAACACGTGTTGTTCGGACATTTCTCCAACCTCAAAAACAGACCTCTCCACGCAGTGCTGGTGAGTTAGTTGTCTAACCAATGTCCGTGAATACATGGGCGAAGGCTGATATTACATACACGGTCGTTACTCACCAGTACGGCACCCTCGCCATTCGGAACCAGAGCCGCACGACCGCCGCTGGCTGCCTCTGTGTCGTCTTGCACGACCTCGCCCAAGCCCTCGTATCTACTGCTGATGCGAGCATCTTTACCAGCGTCGCAGGTCTTCCTACTGCGGCTTCACAAAGTCGAGCGTTTTCGCCACGTTGAAGGCGACGCTGTTTAGCACCAGAGGCGACCGAACAGCGATTGGTTTCGGTGGTACGTTCCCAGTAGCTCAATCTCAGCGCACAGCTTTTACCAATCTAACCTGTCATGCCAGCAGGCTCCCCAAACGACTACAGGATCGACCAGGATCACACAGACAACATATACTAGCCTGGACCACGAGAGATCGATAAATACCTCAGACGAGACGCGATTGCTCGTCGATTGGACGTCATCTCCCACTGGAGTTTGAGTATTGTGACGGTTATGAAACGGTGAGAGCTATGTCCTCTCCTCTCGCTCGTCTCCCTTTCGTTCCCTGTCTCATCCCTTGAGCTTCCATATCAAGGTGATTCGACATTTGGAGGCTTCTTTGGCGACGTATGTTCTATCGACGCGACCCGCTCCCCTTGATACTGGTTACTGACCACTTATCCACGATTGCTATCCCCCTACTCCATAGAGCTTTCGAATGGCACGAAACATTGCTGGAGGGGTACTTGGATAAATAACTGAATGAGATTTGAATAAGGCGGCCGTGCTATCGGGATGCATGAGGCATGCCCAGGACGTGTTCTTCCCATTTCGGTTTCATTTGGTTCGAACCTCCCGTTATTCTACGCTTCGGAAAAGATTCGTTCAGCTAATTAATTAATTTGCGACCCCAGACTCGCACAATCATGACGATGAGGGTTGCTGCCTCGGGCTCGATTGCGACGCAGACGAGCAGGCCGTTACAAATAAAATTGGTTCGCATGACGCGCAGACGCAGTAGTGGCGTATGTAGTAGGCGATATAACATTATTAAATGTTTGAATTGATATTCTGCGGTTTTGTCTGTAACGCACAAGTCCAGCCGCGTGGCATGCAAGGCGAATATCCCAAGTCCGGCAAAGTGCCGATTCACATTGTAAATGATCGCTCCAGCTTGTTCACGGACATCTAAGTAGTGAGAAAAAAACAGAGAGCACCTCGGTCTAACTTCTGAGGGTACGCGTGTAGTTGTCAATCGCAGCGGCAGCGAATAGCGGTTGGAGGGCAAAGGAAAGCGTCAACATTGGGATCACGTGAGCTGACTTCAGGTGGCTACGCGTGGCGAGCCTGCGAAATAAGAGAGCGAAACCTAAGTTGTGATAGGAGCAACCAAGATATTCAGACACTCCAGTTCTTGACATACACAGCAACCGCGTCGCCACACCTCCGCTTTTTCTCGTCCAAAAGCGCCCAAGTCGTGCCACCTGTCGCGGATAAAGTCGAAGTTCGGAGGTGAGACTAGATGATAGGAATGGGGTCGTTCGCCCAAACTCGATAGGCTAGCGATTCCAACACCCCCGAAATTCCTGTGCCCCCGAATCTCCTCCCTAGTCTCCAATGGCTACGTCATGCAGCTCTAGCCCTCTCCTATGCTAACCGACGTTGAAGTCACAACTCCGTACAACTGCGCCCGAACACCTGCGACGAGTCGGAACGGCCCTTAGCTAAGGCTAAGCAGGAATAAGCAGCCAGTTCGGGTCGTGTCCCATAGGAAGAACCTGGATCGTCCAGAGGCGGCGTTGGCAAAATACCATGGGAAGACCAGGGGCTCATTGCTCGGTAGCAATTGATGGCGATGAGCGAAGGCTCCGGTGGAGAAGCGGAGTTGAGACTTCCACCCACAGCCCATCATGTGGATCGTGGCTGGGTGCCTCGAGCTTGATGCGTCCAGAAAGAACCAGACCACTCCTCTGTCCGCCAATATTCTGTGTCTGGATAAACAACGAAGCGCAGGTATCCGACGATAGAACAACAACCGGAAGAGGATTGAAGCTGGATGGCAATCCAGTGACGATGTGCGCTTAGGAGAGGATTCGAGGGTAGGGGAGAGACGAGGTGACCATTGTCAACGAGGGAGCGTGGCCTTGGGTGAGGAAGAGGAAAGCCAGACAGCCCAGATCCGTACTTCTAGATAGTAAGTGATTGGCGGGAGTAGATTAGTACGAAACAGACGCACCTTGTGGCCAACCGTTGGTACAGAGCGCATCACGATTTCTCAGCTGAGTGATATTGTCATCCGCTTTATAAGTCCTCCCACCATTCTTGGTGTCGCCGAGGACGGGACCCAAGTAAGATGAACTTGGGCGAGTCGAGGCATAGACATAAACAGCAGTTCAGCGTGAGCGCGCGGACAGATCCGGCATTGTCTTGCTCGCTCCGCGAAACAAATATTGTTAGATGTATCGTTTCTTACACCCAAGAAGCGGACGAACCTCCAGTAGACGAGCGATACCAATCTTGCTCGCGCGCATGTTGCTATCCACAAGGAGCAAATGAGAATCAAGCCCCTCCGAAAGTGCGCTTCCCGTGGCTGTCATAAGAGGACAGAACAGGTGAGGCGAGCATGACACCAGACGTGAGGAGGCGATACAAACAGGTGGCAGTGGAGCTGTGGAATGAAGCAGATTGTGGCAGTCAGCTAGGATGAAGGTTTTTGACGAGATGCAGAAGCAGAAGACATAACGATGCTCAAAACAACAAAATACATAATGTGATCGACGCGGTTGGTTCATTCGATGACGCCCCTTGGGGCATCGGGCGCGCCGGAGACACGAGCAGGAGCCACGCAGCGGTTGGCTGGATATGGAGACTCGGATGGAGGGAGGACGTTCTTGTGTAATAGGAAGGAACACTACTAGAAAGATCACGCAGAGAGCTAGGGCGTGCATCCAGTAACGGCGATGACGTATGTTTATTTGGCGACAAGCTCGCTTGGTTGTCGGGTTGTTCATAGATCAACGATGCTCGACGTCGGATCAAACGGCCCAGTTCAGAGCACGTCATTCGTGCGCTCTCGGTGCGATTGTGGAGTATGGAAAACGTCGGGGCGGTTTGATGGGGTACGGAGATGGGGAATGGATGGATCACGTGAGCGAAGCCGATGGATCAATAAACGGCGGGGTCTAGCCCAAAGCGGAGCATTATGCGCGCTCAGTGTTTAGGCAGACCCACAGCACTGAGCGATCCTATATTTACCGACTTGTGGTTCAGAGTTTTCATATGTCACGGGTAATAGGTGTTCGGTTGATTGCAACTCCGAGAGTTTAGACGTCGCGGAATGAAAACAATGGTGTGAGATCGGTTCTTGCGTATTGATGTTATTAAAAATCCTTTTCAATGTACATCATAAGAGAGACAGATCAACTCGAACTGGTGACGTGATACAGGGTGACTGGAACTGGTCCAACTAAGTAACACTAGCCGACGAGAGCTCCGATCGTATTCGTTGCTGGATCCCCTCAAGGTACCGAACGCTCGTCTGAGTCTCGGCGTGCGAATTTCCGAGTACTCTTATTTTCGAGCCCACTGTCTCCTGCATCAGACACTCGGCTTCTCGCAGTTTCCCTTGCGTTTCGTATGTTGACGCCAGGTTGTGCATTCGAACCAGCGTATCTGGATGCTCTCTGCCCAGTACCCTGCGTGTCGTCTCAAGCACCTCAGCATGGAGCACCTCCGCCTCCGACAGTCGACCTTGACTCCAGTATGTCGACGCAAGCATCCCCATACTCTGGAGTGTGCTCCTGTGCTCTGCACCGTCCACCCGCTTTCCCACCTCGATCGCCTCCAGGAACAGCGCCTCCGCCTCCTGCCACCGCTTTTGATGGTGATACGTCAATGCGAGGTTGTGCATGCTCGTGAGCGTAAAGGGATGCTCATGTCCGAGCACTCGCTTGTTGAGCTCGATCACCTCGGTCTGTAGCGCCTCCGCCTCCTCCAACCTGCCCTGTCTCCGGAATGCTCCTGCCAGGTTTTGCATGCAGGTGAGTGTTGTGGGGTGTTCGTTGCCAAGCATGTCTCTGCTGGCTTGCAGTGCGATCGCCATGAGTGCCTCGTACTCCTTCTCATATCCGGCTTCAAAGTACACCGAGCGCAGGTAAATGGCAAGCTCGGGGACCATTTGCGTGTGATCCGAGTCCAGAGCAAGAAGGTGCGGCAACAGCCGACGGCGAAAGGCAAGGTCCTCTGAACTGTTCCCCCTGGGTTTCACGCATAGTGCTAGCACCCATGCGGTGCATTCACGCGCGGCCTTTGCATCTGGCGCGGTGGTCCGACTCCATTCCTGGACAAGCGGGTGCATCGAGTACGAGCAAGAGTGAGCGTCATAGTCGAGCAGTGAGAATGCGCGGAGCTCGCGAGTCAGATCCTTGAGCGCGAGCGGATTCCACTCGTCAGATGGGGTTCTGAGTGTCCCCAGAAAACTGAATATGACGGCTTGCGTGGCGACTTGTAACTCGTTGAGCGGTATGTCAACCTTGTAGGACAGTGTTTTGGTGCTAGCAGCCTCAAAGAAGGCCTCTGCGACTCCTTCACGATGGAAGAACGACATAATGTGTAGCAGCTGAGTGGCGCGATCGCTGAGCTGACGATAGCTGATCCCCCAGGTCGCGAAAAGAGACAGCTGGTAGCTATCGGAATGTACGCTTCCACGATTACGCAGCATTTCTGCACGAGCAGACTGAAAGATCTTGTAGTACTCTGCCAGCCCGCATTGAGTCGTGCGCATATATGCACCGGACTGGACCAGTGCGAGCGCAAAGTAGCCGAGCTCCTACGATTTATGATAAGTCCAGCGTGTGATGAATCCCGGACTAGAATACGCACTTCGATAAGCCTCTTTCCTATACTAATCGTTTCTTCGGTATCGTCCGCTCTAGAGCTCTTCAGGAGCAGCTGCAGGGCGTCTTCGGGCCGCATCCCGCCCACTCGGCAGTACGACTCTGGCCCGGTCGCATGATTGATCACCTGCTGGTTCCGGGTGGTAATTATGATGTCGCCGTGTGTGCATTGGGGAAAATACTTGTGCAGGTTGAGTTTTGGGTCGTCGGCGTTGTCGAACACCAGGAGCCAGCGCTTCTTTTGAGACGCCAACCAGGCCAGTGCATCTTCGGGGGTCTCTCCCTCCTTCGCTGCGACTGCAATGGGTGCGAGTCCGGCAGATATCGTGTCACGAGAGGTCGCATCGATGAAGTATGTTTCCCAGAACCTACATGAATCACTGTGAGATTTAGAACAGCGAAGCAGTTGGAATCACACATACTCATCTTGGTGCAGGTGTGCGAAATTCACAGCCAGTTGTGTCTTTCCGGCGCCTCCGAGTCCAGCCAGGACGAATAGATGTCTTTTCAACGGAGTAGAATCGGAGAAGTAATTGCTCATTTGCTCCAGGATATCCTCTCTTCCGGTGAACACTCGAGAGGGCGGCAGGCATCGAGGAATACGTTGGTTCGGCTGCTTGAGTATCTGAACGTTGCCACCTGCGCCATGCAACAAGAGCCAAAATCAGACCAGCAGGCTCTCTTAGATACACTGTCTCCTACCCACCTATGATCTTGACACTCCCCGCACCAGCAGCAATTGTTTTTGCCATACCGTCCATCCTCATGTTTATGATGGCGTCTTTCAGATAGTTCTGCGTGTGGGCTCGAACCTCTGGTAGTCGAGCCAGGTCCGACTGGTCGATGTCTTGCATCCCCTGCTCAGCGTTGAACCGGAAGTACAAGTTCGGAGTGTGCTCGAACCGACGAGACAGCTCCTGGTGCGTCTTTTCGCAGTCCATCGCGATGGATCCGAGCGTCTGAACAAGCTTGGACGGTAGGAACTGCGACAGCCTGCTTCGGTCGGGCACGCTTGCCGAATGGAGTTGGCCGGAGCCCACGCTGAGTACAGTGGCAAGCGGTCGACCGGGAAATGCCACTTCGACCTCGGGGAGTATATGTGCTGTCGCGTTGTTACACCCCAGCCCTCCGCCGAAATATCTGCTCTTGATATCTTGCTCTACAATGCTGGCGGTCTTGAACATGCCTGGCGTTGCCATCGTCGCACGCACAGCTTCTACGATCGTGCAGTCCGGACCCTGGTTGGCGGCGACTCTGTACGTACGGATAAAGGTGGGTGTGCCGGCTCGTATGGCGTCCGCAGACATTGCACACATTAGCCTAACATTAGGCCTCCAAGTCAGTCGTGAGCGAGAAAACATAAAGCTACGCCTCTCTTACACTCTGCACCTTCCTTCTTGATTGAGGTCCTCGATCATTCTTGCGTCGGCTCTTCCAAGGTATCTTGCCACGATCCCGCCTATCGCCGCCTCCAGTGCAGTAGCGCTAAACGCATCATCTATCCCAAACCGTGTTCCAAATCTTTTCTTAACGAAACCCCTATTCAGTAT